>JAVSBS010017601.1:0-10312 GCA_033124195.1 Coracias cyanogaster | reverse complement strand
CAACCTGACCTAGGTAGAGATGTCCCTGCTTATTGTAGGGGGGTTGGACTAGATGGCCTTTAGAGGTCCCTTCCAACACAACATATTCTATGATTCCATGATTCTATGCCATAAGTAATATCAAAATTATTAGTCAGAAATACTACTGTAGTATTGCAACACTTGCAATAGGACTGCTCTGTTCTGTGACATGCTCTTTACCTAGTACAATTGTAGCATCACGTCCCACTTCATCCCTCTCTCTTTCCTTCCACTCACGCATGCCCTGCTCAGGCCTGCATCGAGGTATGAGCATGATCTCTTCTTCTCTCTCTCCTTCAGCAAGTCCCAGAGCAGGGCATCCTCATAACTACTACACATAACTTCCAAGTTTCCTTTATACTTTGAAGCTTAAGATTCTAACCTTCTACATTTGATACCAGCCCTGTTTAATGTGACTGCCAATATTCTCAAAGGGTAAAATTCACACCTATGTAGATGTGACAGAGTCTCATTTTCCTTCTTAGAAATGGTCCTTTAGGTTCTTCAGTTGCTCTCTATGATGTTAGCTCAGTAGGTCAGTCTTTTCAAATGTTACAATTCTGGCTACATGATCTTCAAATACATATTTATTTTAAACTTGTATATTGTATATTGCAGTTTTTGCTTCCTTCTATTGCCATTATTATTGTTTATATTAAAAACAAAGATGTTTGTCAAATAAGTATTTAAATATCCCAAATTACCTTGGAAGTTCCTACTAAATAATACTGTTTTTCAACCTTGTGTTCTAGCTTCCTCTTTATAAACAATGACTGTAAGAAATTCTGAAATGATAATTAGGCCTCACAGAGCTTTACTTTAAATATGTAATGCTTTGGCTACTTAAATGAAGTCTAAAAAATAAATACTGTACCTTATCACAGTCTTATGCAGCAGGGTGTACTTTCCCTTCAGCTCAGCTACTCTGGTGCCTGTGATTTTTTCAGCAGAAAATAGCTATGGAAGAGAAGCAGGGAGTTATGAAATCTCCTAAGCACTAATATTTTCATTCTGCTGCAACTTTTTATAACTGCAATTGGCAGCTTTTTAGTTTATACAGTCTTTGGTAACATACCAAAGCAAATACACAAATCAAATACACAGATGAAAAAAATGCTTTTTTACATAATAATGAAAAGCATAAATATAAGAATACAAAGAATGTGTCTGTCACAACTATGGTGGCCATCACTTAAGTGATTCCTCAGGTGTCTTGAGGGCAGTAATTTGGGCCAGTAAGACAGTTCTTCTTAATATAATTAGGAAATAGGACTAGGAGCCCAATTTTGACACTGTGAAACACAGCAGCAGTATGATAGTATCTCCTGAGTTGTTGCTTTAGAAAACTTTTTCTTCCCCTCCTTTGGCTACAGGTAAGGAGAAACAAGTGAAAAATGTAAGATGATATGGCTCTGTAAATGCCCATAGCAAGCCTTTTGGGGCAGCAATCCACAACTGCAACTTCTATGATAACCTGCCAAGAAATGTGGTTGTACAGATCTCCTGAAGTAGAAACAAAGTTACAACAGCACCAGGAACATCCCAGAGGTCATACTACAACCCTTATCTCTGACAAGGACTCCAGGGAAAGGCCTTTTGCTACGCTGAACTAAGGGCCATTTAAGAGAGTCATTTTCTGTAGATGTCCCTTTCTTGAATATCGAGGAGAAACTGTCCATAACCAGGCCTGCGGCCAACAAGTAGAACCCCAGTTAATATGCCAAAGGAAGTATATATTTTGTTGATAACTGATTTATGTATTTTTTTAAGATCTGCTTCAAGATATTTCATGGTAGCAAAGACAATCTTTCCGGTCTGAGGCCCTGAGAAAAGGAAAGGAGGTCTGTCTTTCATTTGTTTGCATGAGATTAAAGATAAGCAGCTCTAAAATACTGATTTTGGCATCCTTTATGATCCACAGATACTGTTCACTTAAGTTCACAATACTAACTAGCTCTTCTGTGAGAAAGAAAATATTTCCGTATCTCAACCCATTTATTACTATCCTTACATGTATATATAAGTGTCCTATTTAGGTGGTACCTCACTAATGTCCTTTCTCCATGCTCCTTTGATCTATACCTGTCATTTCCAGTTTTTCTTACTGCTTAGCTTCTCACTGCGGAGCTATGTCATGTCTGACAATATTTCCACAGAAATAAACTTTCTTGTCCTCTAGGCTATGTCTTCTCTTTTATATCCATAAGATTTTTACACTTAATTTCTCAGTTCAGTTGAGACCTATGTGTGAAGACACATAGCTTTGAGGACTACATAAGCCAGACTGTATGGATAACATACCAGCAAGTCCAAGGGAGTGAGACTTCTGTGAAAAGTATCATCACCAGATAGTTCCTACTACCATAACTGAAAGCCATCAGGGAGTCAGTGCTCGAGTACTCTGATCCCAGGATTTGTTATTAAAACCAGCATACAGTTTTCCCCAAGATTCTTGGGAAGGCAGAAATGAAAGAGGCAGCTACTTGAGGGGAAGAAATAGTCAGCTGTGGAAGAAGGGAGGAAAAGTATGAGCCTACTGTAGAAAAATTCTATTAATTGTGGTGATAAAACCAGATGAGGGATTGTGCCCCTGATACACAAATATATACTGCTTTCAAGACTTCCTTTCCCATATGTGTGATAGCAGGTGATGCATAAATGAAGTGAACCTCAGAAGCTATGTTAGCTGAGTCAATATTTTGGGCACTACAGTATAAGAAGGACATCGAGGTGCTGGAGTGAGTGCAGAGAAGGGCAATGAAGTTGGTGAGGGGTCTGGAAAACTTGTCTTATGAGGAGCACCTGAGGGAACTGGGATTCTTTAGCCTAGAGGAGGCTGAGAGGAGACCTCATTGCTCTCTACAACTACCTCAAAGGAGGTTGTAGTGAGTTTGGTGTTGGTCTCTTATCCCGGTAACTAATGACAGGACAAGAGGTAATGGCCTCAAGTTGCGCCAGGGGAGGTTTGGATTGGATATCAGGAAGAAGTTCTTTACTGAAAGAGTGGTCAGGCATTGGAACAGGCCGCCCAGGGAAGTGGTGGAGTCACCATCCCTGGAGGTGTTAAAAAAAACAGGTAGATGTGGGGCTTGGGGACATGGTCTAGTTGTCAGGGAGACGTTGGGATGAAGGTTAGACTTGATGATCCTACAGGTTTTTTCCAACTTAAATGATTCTCTGATTCTATGATAATGGAAGCTCCCAGAAAGTCATTGAATCCCTAGAAAGGAGCTAGCAATTATTTTCCTTACACATTTCTATCATGCTAATAGCAATTTTCCTGCTTCTGAAGACAAAAAAAAAAAAAAAAGAAAAAATAAAAATCAGAGATAGGACTGGAACAGCAGTAGGTACACACCTGGACCTTGAACTATGGTTGTGGACAGTCAACAGAAAATGCTTTTTACAAAAGATACTGAAAATGGGTATGGGTCACCTTCTTTTAGAGCCTGTACTCAGTGGACAGTTTGAAGGACAGAGTTTGTCTTGTTTGCCATCAGGTAGGCGGAGAAGTAAATAGTTTCCCAGATGGGATGACTTTGGTTCCTAATATCTAGAACAGAATTAGACCCAAGAAATTGATTGTCCTTCCATCTTCTGAAAAGGCTATTCACAGTCCTGAAGCAAACTACTCTTAGTGGCCATGGATGTCCTTCAGCTCAATGGCAAATTACAGTAGTATTATAACCATTTTTCCTATAATTTCTCCTCAGAATCTTTTACACTTTATTCCATCACAAGCACAGTTGGCCTTCTTGGCTTGTAATCACAGACCTTGCCTACTCCCTATCTGTGGAGACATTCCATTCCAGATCATCCCCTCACATATCTGTTATATATTTTTGTTTACAAGGACAAACATCTTATGGTGGAGAACAATATTAGCTACAAAGTTTCCCTTTTGCCATCAAAATAGCATTTGGAAAACTGCAATCTAAGGGCAACAACCTATTGTGCCTATTACAGCTAACAGTTACTAAATACAATTTATACTATGTTCACAATATCCATTATAAAAGGCATATGCAGTAGTTAGCACAATCGCATTTTAAAATGCAGCCCAATACAAGTTAATTTTTAAAATCTGCTTGAAATTGATTAAGTAAATACTCACTTCCCTGCTTTTCACCTCATCCAGAATAAATTTTATTTTGGAGGCAAATTATAAACATGCATGACAGAAGGCTATATGGAAGGAGATATCTTGTAGAAGGTACCTAACACCTCAGACTTTCAGAAGAAAAATGTTTGCAGAGAACATTAACGTCTTGTATAAAGGTCAGTATTAAAGTCCACAGAAAAGTCCTATGAAATCTAATGGCAAGGGTCTTGCAAAGATTACTAAAAAAAAAACCTCTAAATGGCCCATCTTGCACATGTGACACAAGAATACACTGATTAATTTGATTAATCTCTAATAATAGCAATGGAAATTCAATGTGAAAAATAGAAAATATTCCTAAAATTTATTATTTGTAAAAACGCTTCAGTTTAAACAACATGTTTGAATAAGCTCTGGGGTTAATTAAAAAAAACACTCTACTTTGGCAGCAGTGACTCTAATGAGTATTAAAGCTTCCAGATTTCAAACTTAGGGAAGTAAGCTTACAAGTTAGTTCAAGAAAATTAATCATTCAAGAATATACAAATAAAACAAGTACTGATAATAGCCAACAGCATTATATATATATATATGTATACATACACATGCACAAACATAACATTCCTAAATTAAGGTTTATGATCATTTTCTTCTGCTCTGTTGGATCTGTATTAGCCACATTTCTATTTAAAAAAGCTATGTACAAGACTAATATCCCAAGTTCAAAAAAGAAGTTACATTTCACTCCTCCCCCTTCCTTCCAAGACGCACTCATAGTTCATTTTATGAATAGAAGCTCTCACATTTCTGGGGTAAGTAAAATGGTAGTTCTCAATAGTTCAGCTAATTATATTGCTACACTGAAAAGGAGAAGAATGAGTGAGAAGATGGAGTACTGAGGAAAAAAAAGAGCTTGTGAATGGCAGCTGAGGATGTCTTTTTTAGTCCCATGTTAACCATAATGCCCTGGAAAGAACTGAGATCATTTTGTTATATTCGTGATCTCAAATCCAGAGTTTGGAATATAGTTGTGTAAATATTCTTAAATTCTTGAGTCTTCCAGTCTCTTTCCACTTAAGCTGTACTTGCGTATTTTGCTTTTCTCAGCTTTTATTTCTTGTTACACAATGAACTGAGACCCCATGCTTTTTTAAACACACTCAAAATTGATAGATCATCTGGATAAATGAAAATAAATTTTCCTTATCTAAATGGAGAATTATTGGAAATTTGGATGAAGATTTGGCTGCTAATGGATGCTTGCCTGGCAACTTCCTATTTTCCTTTTCCCCATACTCTCATAAATGTAATTACATAAAATTGTGGAAGTATGTGTCTTATTACTGAATTTACTTGTATCTTTCCTTTTAATTTACATTTTTGTTATGTTTATTTTATCCTATTAAGTTACCTTTTCTTTTGCTTTACACTCATCTTTAACTGATTTACATGAGTGTAAGTTCCTAACTTTGTTACATTTTTTTCATGTTACCTCACTATTTGAAGTTGCCTTTTCTACCACAAAAAACCCAAAACATAACAAACCAAAATGCAAACCCAAATTCCAAAGCAAAGTTGTTTCCTTCAATCAGTGAAAAATTCCAAGAAATAAAGTACTGGATAACCTTGTCCCATGATAAAGACTGTGAAGGAAGATTTTGCTGGAAAAGGGAAAAGATAGAGCATATCCTTCATATTTTTCTAGCAGGAAAAGATGGATTTTATGGCTCTGAGTAGGAACCTTTTAACTATAGGTATCCTTGATAAAAAGAATATTTTTGCTCAAATAGCTGTTCTGTACACATGCATATATTCTTTATACACATACCACTAATAAGTTCATATTTGCTTGCTACCAACAGCTTCCTATCAGAGCTCTCTTCAAAATCTCCTTACGAAAATTAAAAAAAAAAAGTGAGCATAACGTAAGGTTACACACAGTCTGAGGGAGCTCTTGTATGTGCTTCCAGTTTGACATTAGGTTCATTAGCCACTGGATGTAGGACCACAGTAGTTTCTACAGGGCTGGAAGGTGAATCATAGAATCATTTTGGTTGGAAGAGACCTTTAAGATCAAGTCAAACTGTTATAGATGATTCCAGCCGGATACAGATGAGAACTTGGTAAGAAAGAGAAGATGTCAGAATATGGGAATTGAAACCATGGAAGAGAGAGGACCTACCTGATAAATGAGGTACTCTTCCAAGTGAGCAAAAGTAGCGAAATCTGGCCCTAACTACATCAACAACTCCTCACTCCCACATGAAGTGCAGTAGGCTCTTACATTCTCAATTTTAACAGATTATATCCAGTCCTTTCTGATAGTCAGCTCAAAGCAATACGCCAAGGAACTCATCTGGAATTTCAAAGCAATTTTTCTGTAACTCAAATGTGATATAAAAAAGAACTCTAAGAACTCTGACAATCGCCGTCTTGAATTTCAAGGCTTTTTAAGCTTCTTTTGGGACTCCCTAGAACTGAATAAAATCTTAAACTTAAAAAGATGATGGAATCTGAATGTTGGTCTAACTCCTCACACTCTTTTGGTAAAAAGTATCAAGAAAAAAACAGAAGATAAATATAGCCACCACCAAGAAATTATGATTAATATCAATTACTCATAATCAATGTGAAAGTGAAAAACTTGAATGCTTCCTAGGAAAGACTTGATTTAATCAGGCATTAGACTCTGCATTTCAGTGAAATGATGGAGCTAACATGTGTTTCTAATTATGTTTGCAGATACTGCAAAACAACGAAAATGTATTCTAAGCTCAAATGGAATAATAACACTTTCCAACTCTTCATTCTAAACTGTAGCTTTTGTAATTATAACAAGATATTGTGACTACAGTTAAAGTTATCTTAACACACAGAATATCCAATATTTTATACTCTTTTTAAATTTCAAACATTTTAAAGGTCTTGTCAAATAACTCTTTTCCTTATAGTAGGAGACAGCATAAAAATATCAAGGGATTAATACATTTTATAGTTTGTATATACTAGAGATTTCAGTGTAGTATTAGCCATTTGGCAAATGGCTCTTCTGGCCAGTCTCCTGTGTGAGGTTTGGAATTTTCTGTATTGTTTATTTGAAGAGCTTTTCTTACCTCTTTTGGGTAATATTCAAATGTTTAAACATTGAGGGAAGAAAAGGGATAAGTGCTTCTCTTTGAACAGAAAGCTCTGTGCCTTCTGTCAAAATCCTCATTGAGTCCACACTGTTTGGACACTTACCACACAGCTCAGGTGTTACTTAGTCTGGAAGAAAACACCATCTCATGTTGAATTTTCAGGGGTTATTTCGACATTGCCGGGGGGCAACAGGGACAAGCATGCTGAATCCATGCTAGGACTCTTGCATATTTATCCATATTGCTGGCTGACAGTCTCCAAAGAATCTATTTAATCCTTTAGAAGATGTGAGCTAGGGATATCTGCTGGTGTTTGGCTTCCCTGTGCCTGATATCTCCAAATTTTCTAGACAAAATCTTGGACCCATGATAATGCCCTGAGGGAAGTGAAGCTTTCTTCTCAAGTTCAGCCCATTGCTTAGTGCAAGTTCTTAACTGGGCTTGCTTTTGTGTCAGAACAGTGCAGAATTTTCTACACAGAAATTGAAAACAAGGAACATCTGCTCCAGGTCCTTAGCATCACTGACACCATCAACTAGAACTGTCAATGTTATGCTAACAATAAAATGAAGAAAAATGCAGCATACTAACTGCATTTCTAATAAGCTTCTAATGGCTTATATTCTTCTCAATTTCTGAGAATTTCTATGACTTCTTATTACTTCTGAAGATACTGGCTACTTCAAGATGGGGCATCCAAAAATGAAGGGAAAACAATTAAAAGTCTATAGAGGTACTATTTGTAATCTCTGTGGCAACAGGCTTATCTTAAAAAAAGAACACAAGAAAACTGCTCTAAAAAATATCAGTCCCAATTCCAGAGAACTTAATGGTCATCAGGACTTCCATGACAATGTAATCTGATGCTCTGAATAATACATAGGACAGTTTTTACCACCCTCATCACTTTTGTTACAGCGCTTGAGGCACGTACTTCATTTTCCAGAATGCTTCATTCACATAATTTTGATTACAACATATATTAGAGCTAAAAATAAACCCCATGTAATTCAAGAGAGGAGTAGAGTCAGAAAAATTAAGGCTAGAAGGAACCTCTGGATTTCATTTAGTCCAACCTCCTGTTCAAAGCAGAGATAGCTTCAAAGTTAGACGAGGTTACCTCAAGGCCCCGTTCCATCAAATTTTGAAAATGCAGTGACTGAATAAGGATGCAGTGGCTGAATAAATATTCTATCAGTTATAAGACATATCAACAGCTCACTCTATGTGTTACCTAAAAGCAGATACTGACTTGTCCTGAGGTATCCTGAATCTAAACATTGACTACCTTATTTATTCCAGACCATGCAGCTGAAGACCAAAATGTACTGTCTTTAGGAAGCACAAGGAAGGCAAAAGGAGAGGCCAGAATAGAGGTTAATAATTAAGTCAGTGTATTTAATATTATAATTCTTTTTAATAATAAAATTTAACTCATTAAATCACTTCAGACTGCTTTCCAGCATATATAAGGCACAAGAAACATCCTCAGTGAGGGTCTTGCTTTCCTTTGAGAATAGAGGGACCCAAAGCTGATGAACAAGCTCAGACTAAGCCTCAGATGTAGATACAGAACCATATTGCCTTACACAGAATTTCTACAATTTTACTTTTTTAATTACAGATGGATCAGTCAGGCTTCCTTTACTGAAAAACAAACTGCTGAAAAGCCTTCTAAAACTAACAAATAACAACTAGGAAAAATAATATCACAAATTCTTTCCCAAGGCATAGTTCATAACAGTCGTTTTGTCCCCCCAGTTCATGGGAAAAAGCAATCCCTACATGGAAAATACCAAAATCAGCCACCATCAAGATGATAGAGGAGGCAAGAAAATACTGCATCTGGTGGCCAACTGTGTCTCACATGGCTCAGGAAATGTGAGGAGAAGGGACCTTCAGGGAAGGAGATTCCTTTCCTGCTATCACCTGTTTGGTCACGAATCTCAAAAGGACAATACCGAGTATCTGGTACAGTCTTACACCAACTGGTTTGATTGGAGCAGGTTTGCAGGAAACAAAAAGGAATTTTCCTGAAAAGACATAGCAGGGAGAGGCTTTTGTATTTGGTACGTTATCATTCTTAGAGAGCAGTCTGGTTTATTTTCTCTATATACTTGTCAACTACAGCATCCTCTGTGGCTGTAGATAAAGAAAAGATTAGATTTGGGGCAGGCAGACCTTCAGATATTGTGGGAGATGCAGAAAGAACAGAAACTTGGTTTCAGGATCTCTTTCTCTAGAAATATGGTCCTCGCCTAAACAGAAGGAGTGATATTTTTGACCACATGAATTTTGTAATACTTATTACATTTACAATTGCTTATATAAATATGTTGTGTACTACTTATATGCTCTATGACAGTGTTGCCTTTCTGCCTGTTGCTAGAATTCATAAATAAAGCAAAGACCGATTTAAATAGATAGAGAATCCATGTGGTTACTAGTTCTATGTAATCTGTCGCTCAATAAGAATATTAACAATCAATTCAAATGGAATAGGCCTGCCTTCATTCTCATACTTTGATGTGTTCTCATAGATACACGAAGAAGTTGAACAGGTAATCCCACAATCCAGTGGACAACATAAAGACTGCTTGCATGAAGAATGACTACTGAATTATAAAAGAAAACAATTGAATTAATTAAAAAGAATTTGAAACTAGAATTTGTTTTTAGTATGGACTTTTGATATATTTTCCACAGGGTGGGAGAACCTGAAGATGAATCTAGTTACTTTTCATCCTCTTTCTCAGCAAAAACATATCACAGAATCACTAAGTACAAAAAAACATCAAAAATACTACTGCAGCAGTTGAATTTTAACACTTTCCACTTGTGACACTGTGGTGAATGGAGATTTACATCTCACTGAGGCAGTGAACTCCTTTCCCAGTAATGCTTTGCGGCTCCCATGAGCCTTTGCGTAGACCTTTGCTCCAGCCCCCCCCCCACCCCCGAGGATCCCGGGATTGTTGAAAAGGCTGGATTCTTCTAGAAAACAAGATAAGAAGTCTATAAAAGGGGAGAGAAGCCACACCTCTCTCTCTCT
>JAVSBS010017599.1:14693-31692 GCA_033124195.1 Coracias cyanogaster | reverse complement strand
AGAGGAGAGGAGAGGAGAGGAGAGGAGAGGAGAGGAGAGGAGAGGAGAGGAGAGGAGAGGAGAGGAGAGGAGAGAAGTTCTCACAGGGAAGAAAAAAAGGAGATCTAGAAAGATGAGGAGGGGAGAGAGAGAGGAAGAAAGCAGGAACGGGGGAAGAGAGAAAGAAGGAGAGAAAAAAGAAGAGAAGGAGAAAAAGACAGAAAGAACTACAGAAATGTGCAGTGTGAATATCTTCTTACAACTACACTTAAGTGTAGACTCCTTCAAAAGAAGAACCAAGGAGGTGACAGTTCGGACTGAAGCTTGGCCTCTGTCCATCTGCTGAATTGACTTTGTCAGTCCTGTCCTATTTTGACTTTTCCATTTTTCGAGGGTAATTAAACACACCAGTTTCTGTTTGGATCTTGCTTCAACTAGTGATTCACCTCTGCTGACAAGGTAGAGTTACACAGGAGAGGTCCAAACTGGCTGCCCAAAAAGCCATGTCCGTATTGCTCTTATTTTATGTGAATATAATGCCACCAAGTAATTAGCAATAAAAATACTGCGCAAGAACTGTGTATGCCATTAGGATTGAGTAATTCGGTCTTTAACCCGTCTAGCAGCTACTGCAAGATGCACTAAGTGACTGAAACCTATATATCCCATTATAATAAATACTTTATAGATGACATATCAGCCCAAATCACCTTCCATGACATTGTTTTTAAAGCCACTGACAGGTGACAGGGTGATTTCAGTGACTGGTAATTGGAAAGGAAATCTTCCATTGCCATGTTAAAGTGAACCCATATCAATAACAACCAATTGTTTTCGTTTGATCCGTGTCAAATGTCAATAGCGCAATAAACCGAGGACTCTGCTTCAATTTCTGTAGGTCAGAGGATGAAAGGCCACTTCTTCCTCACTTTGGGTGCTTATTCACTACTCTCCACTCTCTGCCTGACGCCTGCTTGTGAGAAAATTCTCACAGTGGACATCCTGCTATATCTGTTTTGTGGAGGAAGAAGACTTTGCTATTTAAGGCTGTAAATCTGGTGTCTTCATAAGTGCTGAAACTCACACCTTCACATTTCTTGCTAGATCCCTGCTATATAAGGTGAGCAAAGGTAACATGTTGCTGATATTTGCAGTAGTCCTTCATCTCACTCCTTTCGGGACTGTTCCAATGTACAGAAGTACCCTTCAGCTCTGACGTCTGAAGCCAGCTCCTTATCCATTCTTATATGGCTGTGAGTGACAAAGCATCAAAGAAAGCTTCCTAACTGTGAAATTTATTAGACAGGAGAGCAGAGTCCTCTGGGGAAAGTGTTGGAACAAAACTCCATGAGAGGAGGTTTTAGAGCTAAAGGGGATAAGATGTTGTGGGGGTACATATAGTGTTAAATTATGGCCCTGCAGTGACAGGAATTGAGTGAGTACTCACAACTACTTTTTCACCCCCCAGAATAGAGAAAGGAGTGGGGAAAGCCTTACCAACTCACTCAGTGGCGTTCTCTGCCATCATGCTATATGACTTTTTAAATTAATTGTGTGCTTTATTTTTAAATCATTCACGATTCTCTCCAGTCCCCTCAAGGAGGGAGGTGTCTGAGTGATTAAAGCATCTAGGTCGTTCATTCAAGTACCTCTTCAGACATGAGTAGAAAGTCATGTTTGATCCTCTTATAAATGGGTCACAACTATTCAGACAAGAGACTCAAAGGCAACCTGAAGTGATGCTAGCCAAGGCATTTCCATTTGTGCAAATTTAATGCGCCTGATGCAATTGATCTCCTAGGCTCCTAGAAAAACATGAGGCTGTTTTCTTCAAAGGTAATGGATGTATTTGTACAATTATAGCCCATTCAAAGCCAACCCATGACTATCCCAGAATCTCACTATCCTCATGGATAAAAACTTTCCTCTACTTTTCAACTTAAATTTATTCTCAATATTCTTTTTGTTCTCTGGATAAAATTTTTCTTTAGCTGAAATTTCACTTGCTCCTCACTGGTGTGCAGCCCAGTGCCCATTTACAGATGGCAGTCGTGTTCTCTCGTGCTTAACTGTGTTAAAATTAACAAGCCAAGCTGTCTTGGTGTAAGACAAGCACTTCCATTTCTCAGATCGCTGTTACAGAGGAAGAAATGAAGAAGTAATGATTGTTCATTGTCTACTTAAAAACAAGACTTAGTGACATGAGAAGAAATAACAGGGGTTGATTTCTAAAGAAGCAAAAGGTGAAGGTTTTCCCACGTCTTGTGACTGCAGAAGTCCCTGTTGCCACAGAGATGCCAAAAGTTTACATTAGTCCAGGAAGGAAACTGCAAGGTAGGTGAGCAAAATGAGGTACGGGAGAAAATCCCGTAGAGGAAAAAAGTCATCTGAAGATACTAAATACAAAGATAACACCTCTTGCTCAGGAAGCCTTCAGATTGATACTTGCTGAAGACTGACAGTGTCTTGGGGAACTACTAGGCATGCTTATGCTATCTTCCACTCTTTGTTAAGCTTTTACTCTTGGTCACCATCAGAGACAGGCTATTGCAATGTATATGCCTTTAGTCTGATTCTTTATGGCTTTTCTAATCATAAATAATAGTTTTTCACTGAATCCTACCCAGTTTAAGTGCATGACTCTTGCAGAAGCATAACAAGCCTGGCAGTTGCTATTCCAGATGAGTCTAGTAGAGGGCTATTAAATTCTTCACCCTTCCCCAATGAAAATATCTTCCCTGACACAATACAGTCTTACCCTGTGATCAGCTGCTACGTCTGCCCCTTTTTCCTGCCAAGTCATGTCCCCAGCCATTGCAGAACTCCTTATGGGCCCAAAGCGCGTGACTTTGCATTTTGAACTGCTGACTTTCATCCCACTGCTGCTTGTCCAGCATTTATGATCATTTCATTTTCCCTGTATGCTCTCAACCTTCTCTGAACTGATCATACCTGCCACTTCTGTGTGATCAGCAGACATTAGTTAATTTGTATGACAGTATCCTCGTGAGAGCCACTGTGGTGATGGCCCCCTGCCACCTTGCTCAGACTCAACACGGGCAGCAAGCAAAACTTCATCAGAAAATTACGATCAGTCAAAAGTAAAAGCCTAGGATGGCAACAGTCAGGTTTGCTTGAAGAGTATAGTAGGAGAAATATAGGAGAATACCTTTACCTGAAGGTAAAGCTGGTATTTGTAACCTAGACTTCATATTTCAGAGATAAAATCCTACTTTTCTCCAGGTTTTCCTCCATGTTTTTTGTGTGAAATTTTGCACATTAATTTTGTCTTAGTGATGGTCAATTGTTGGAACCTTAGATTTCCATAGAACAAAAAACCCATTTCGTATCTGATTTTACTACTTCGCAAACAAGCCGAAGCAAGATTTTTCATTGCTGTACATATAAAGATGTCTTATAAAAAGCAAAGCAACTATGGCTTATTTTATAGCATTTATATTATTTTTAAAGCACTCTCTACCCACCCTTCCAGCTGATTTCCAACCTCATATTTTTGACTCTATAACCCTAAAAAAATTCCAACTTTCTCCATATTTTCTTATAGTGTCCTTCAAAACTATCAATAACCACATGCTTGAATTACTTTTTTGTTCAAAATAATTCATCAGAAAATGAGAAGTTAAGCCTAATCAGTTAGCCTTTGCTCCCTCAAAGGCCTCTGGCTGTTGTTAAATAACATCCCTTGTCACACTTTAGATAGCCTGACAAGCTGGGAAAAAAAAAGAAAAAAACAAACAAAAATTCTTTTTATAACTACAATGATTAACAAAATCTGCTCTATTGCTACTCTAATTGACTTCTGAGTCTAACATAACCCTTGGATTGACCTCTTTCTGGGCAAACATAACAACCAGAGCAATTATTCAAGTACCAGCCCAGGCTTAAATCTACACAGAGATTTCCAGCTGAACATTAAATAACATTTGGTCTTTGAAAAACTAGGTGCTGCAGTCTTCAATCAGCTTCTGTCTCTCATCAGCTTTACAACACCGGGAAAATAAAGGACAAGAATTGGCTGGACACATGATGTTAGACAGCTGGAAAGCTGACCTGTACTTTAAAGGGCTGTTGCCCTATTAGCCAGGGTATCACCATTAAGACTTTAAAACCCATTATCACTCACAGGACTTGAAAGGCTTTTCTTTTATTCCCACAGAGTGTTTTTACAGTGTGCTTTGCCTGCCGTTTAAATGTTTTCACTCTGGATTTATTGCTTATTTTATCTGGTGTTCAGCGTTAGCTGCTGGTTTTTTGCAATTTGAGTTTCTTAGATTGTTAAAGCAGTCACAAATGGTTCTGCTGTATGTTAGACCAGCAAATGTAAACTGTGTGATATTTCAGTTACAGTGGGATTGGTAGTAATGAGACCATCTATTTAAAAAGAGTAGTATTAACTTCTAATCCTCATACAACTCTTTGAGGAATATTCGGTGCACTGAAAAGCACCGTCCCCTGTTTCAACAAGACATCTTAAATATTCGTAGTCTTCTAAAATCTATTTAAGAATTAAATATGTTAAATGACCAAACTGCAATTTCCAGTTTCTCATAACCATTTGCCATCACTTACATATATTGTCCTTGTGCCAGACAGTCATGAGGTATCTGAGATTAGACGAACATGCACAATAGTTGGTTCTTTGCTTGCTACCACAGTTTGTTCATCCTGTAGCCTGGAAAGCTCCTGAGATACAATCACTGTTTGCTTTGTGTATCTCAGACTGGCTCTATCAGCTCACTCACATATGAAAATCTCTCCTAATAAGAGTCTTGTTAAAGGCAAAGGTAGAAGACAGCACATGCACAAGGATGGGGACAAAGTGGAATCTGACCTGCAGTGGCTGGAGATCCTTCAGTAGGGAAGGGCACCAGCCTGCATTGCAATGCTGCTTTTTGCTATGAACATGAGCCCTTCACTCTTGGGTGTCTGGGAGGTAGCTGTGATCATGTAGGCGGTTGCTGAGAGCTCAGGCTCTCTTCTGCCACGCCTTGGCAGGCACTGCTGTTGGTCCAGTGCCTCAGCAAAAGGTGTAAGAACAGAGCTCTAGTGTGTATGATAACGCCGTATTGATTACAAGGACTTTGAAGGAAGTTCCCATTTACATTGATCAGAGACTTTGAACCAGTGCAGCATTGCCTCCATCTCCTCAGCTTTTGATTGACATCTCATTCACAAAAAGCAGTTCATCCATCTAGGCGAAATTTGCTGAAGACACAGATGGGTAGGCACAATGGATGTGTCCATCCAGCAGCCATGGATGGTATGAATCTCTGTGGAGCACTTCTCTACGCAGGGAGCTTGTCAAAGACACAATTACCCCTCTTCATTGCATGACACGGTGAACCTGAGGAAGGGGTCTAAGAGAGAAACTTCTACTCTCCTCAATCCTGTGCTTCTGCAAGTGACTTGCCTTCAAATACACAAATCGTTGCTGCTGAGGTCTACTCTGTACACACTTTTGGGCTGAATAGGGCTCAATAAATTGAGAGCTTCTGACACCCAGTTTGGGTGTCAACTAGATGGAGAGGAGACTTGGGACGGGAATCCTCTTATCCTTAGACAGATATACAAGCATGGCCCCTCTGCTACAGCTGTTGGAGATTTTTAAACAATTGGTGTTTTGCTAAAAACAAACAACCAAACAACAACAAAAAAAGGAAGGAGTATACTCTATTATAGATGAGATAGAGAAAAAATATTGACTAGAGCACGACTAAGACCTTTGTAGGATTTGGGGTTTTATTTTCCGAAGTATCTTCTTATTAGAAAATCTTCATTTGTCTGTTCTGGATCTTTTTGTGCAAAAACAGCTGGGATGTGGGGCTGGGGGGGAAACAGCTGTTCACTTGTGACATGGAAAACTCACATTCAGATATTCATTGTTGCCTAGGCCTCTTCTATACAGAACGGCCCTCATCAGATTGTGACATGGTATTCTCGTGACAAAAATATTTTCCCAAAACAGATTAAAAATCATAGAAAATATACGTTGAAAAGGACCTCCTGGTTTTATATAGTCCTGCTCAAAGCTCAGTTCCTCAGACTGGAGTATTTCATTTTTAATGTCCCAGGGGTTAAAAAAAAAGGGGGGCAGGGAGGATTCCTTTTTCTCATGTTCTTTGCTCCCCTTGAATTTGAGTGAGCATCCAGCACTCATTAGTCAAGAAACCATAACTTAGACTCATGAGGTCTGGTTTGGATTCAGCTCCTGAACCCTCAGCAAAGAATATCCAGAGGCCCAGAAATCATGGACTATAGCCCTAAGAAGATCTTTTTTCCTACCAGCTCCTGTCCAAAATCCTGTTAAGGAAAAGAGCTCCTCCGAAATGCCACGCTACGTTCAATCAGGAAAGTAATGCAGCTAGCAGCCTCCTCAGTTATACACAAACACATATACGCAGTTCTTGTTGAACAGACCTTATAAACCTAGGGAAAATAACAACCTTGAATTCAGGAGAACAACGGTTTCCATCCATCACTGTAATAAAAAAATTTGCAAACTTGGCAACACGGTTTCACTCAAATGACTCCTCAAAACACACTGTCAACTCCGCCCCCTGTATTAATCAGACCATATTATTCTCACCATTGCAATATCTCTTAAACGGGTATCTCCTGTATTGCCTCACAAAGGAAACTGATGAAATGAAGTACGAATTTTCTTTAACTAGGTCTTTTAAATGAAACATTAGCTCAGAGCTAGCTCAGAGGGCACTGCTGGACTGTTTTGGGCTAGAAGTTAATATCCTGTTTGGAGAAATATTAAGAACTGAATATCATAAATAAGCCTTTAATTTGGGTTTAATGGATGCCATCATTGTAGACTGCTTCATTCATCTAATTAAAAAAAAAAAAAACCTTAAGGATATTTGAAATGGGATCAATTCTGCTGTCATATAGTTAATAAAAGTGAATAATTGTTTACTTAAATAATAAATTCCATGTGGAATTGGCATCTGCCAAGGAAAGATCAGCTAGGTGATTAGATATTGGCTTCAACGATGAATTGGCATTTCAATAAATATTTTAATTGATGCATCTCCAGTGGTGGATGGCTATCAAAAAATGCAAAGTCTTGCTCATTTTACATGAAGAAAGTAAATGCACATCTGAGGCTAAATTCTGAAATCTGCATCCTGACCACTCTCTTTGCAACTCCCACTGCCAAACACATAAAACCAAAACAAGCTACATGAAATCCACCTCTGAAGGAGGCATCATGGCATACTATGACTAATCTCTTACAGACTGTTTTAGTTCTTATTTAGGGATAAATATCTGTATTTCTTCACAGTAAATAAAGAAGCCTTTGCGCCACCTCACTTGTGAGATAGATAGATGAAAAATGAAAAGCCATGAATTGATAACATTTAGTTTTGTTTCTCTCATGATCAGACATTTTAGAAATCCCATGACAGATGAGCTGGTCATTCTCACTCTGTATTTTGTTTTGTGGTTAGAGCTTATGCACAGGTTAGTTTTCAATGTCTTTTGATCACATTTTAAGGACTAGGTCTAAAGCTGTTTCTAGGCATTAAGATATTGATGTCTAGGGTGTAGTTTTCAATAAATACCTTTGTGCAATTAGCCTGTCATCCTCATCTATTACTGCCTTTGAGAAGAAAGCATGAAACTTGCTAGGGTTCCTACACACTTAGCTATTTGTGGTGCCCTCACATGAACATTTCAAGTAAAATGGAGAAAGGATGGGTGCAGCTGGAGAGAGAAACTCATCTATGCAGATGCTTTTGGTATTCAGAAAAGTGCATTGGGCTCATCTAGGGACAACAGTTAATGCTGTTGTCTGTGTCTTATTCCTAACCATGGTCTCCTTCTTCATGAAGATGGAATTAAAAATGCCTTTAGTTTTCTGCTCCTCCCTACTTGCTTTTTACACTTCATTAATAAAGCGTAATACTGCATAGTATTACTCCAGGAGTAAAACTCATGCGTCTCTTCTCCCAGCCTATGTTTTGTCACAGCTATGCTGCCTTTCCAAATGAACATGCCAGATCTATGGGATTCTCTCTGCTGTCTGTAGCCCCTGTTCTGATTGCCTGACCTTAGAGCCAAGCGATGAATGTGAGTCTCCCGACACCCACTTACAACAAGTCCTTCCAAAGAAGCTGTTTAAACCACCGACAAAATGAGTCACTAGAACATCATCTGGATGCCAGCTGCAGGGAATGAATGCAACAAACTGCTTCTACTAGTTACCATTTTAGTTCGCTTCAGGACCATGGGTAAAGCCTGAGATGAAACAGTGAAAGGAGTAACTGAGCAGCATGTATGATGACGTATGGGTACAAATGTGTACCTCCCTGCAGTCATTCTGAGAAATGCAACACAGCCTCTCTCTGGAGTGGTCTGGAAGAGAGAGGTCTAAGAGAATCTGCTGCATCTCCTAGTTCAACAATGGTACACAAGAATAAAGTCACTGGTTCAGTCCCAACCCTACTAAGGAGAAAATAGGAGCTATTCTGATGGTTGCATGGTGGCCCAATGCAGGAGATCACATGAGAGCTGGTTTCCTTGCCATCTTCAAATCTGTAGTACAAAATATGGCACTGGGTCTTCCTGGAAAACTGTAACAGGAAGAGAAATGAAGCCGGGAGCTTCTATCCTCTGTCCTTTTCCCTTCTTTTCCTTCCCCTGAGAAAATCCTCCCTTGAGCTGAGGATGAGGCATCCTCAGAGTTATCAAGGAAGTGTGCTTAATGAAGGGCCTTAAAGAAGGACTTTGTCAGGCAGCCACACCAGGCATATTATTTAATATGTACAGCCAAGCAAGTTGGAAATGCCACAAAAACTGTACAACAGCTGAGTGATTTGCCCACACAGAGGGCCAGCCTGAAGCCCTGCTCTGAGCCTTGTTGTGTTTTCTAACGCAGATAAAGTTTTGGTCCTGGGTGTTGAATGACTCTGCTGATGCCACCACGCAACCAGGGAGCAATTGCTGGTTTAACATGCTTTCTGTCTGATGTTAGGTAAAGCACTGTCCATAGCACTGCACAGCCTATGGAAATGGTTCCTCTGCATCATAGCTTTATGTATCTTCTATTAAATTTTTCAAGAAGATAAAATAAAGATATTTCCATTTGCTGTGAAAAAATATGGGTAACAAATGCATCTTAGGTTTTGGTTTTTATTTCACATTATTTTTCTTTCCTTTTAACAACCAGGAGGAACAGTAGCCATGTGAGTTCAGCTCCTCTGCTCTCCTGTAATCTACCCTTTGATGTAACTAACCGACAAAAACATATTTCTAATCAAATATAGTCTCCCATCCTTAATCAGCTCAGCTTTAAAATGCAGATCAATGAGATAAGAAAGAGCTGATTTAATTAGCCCAACCCCAGCAATGTTACCGCATATTCTCATTTACAGAAATAATGGGGAGCGAGAGGAAAGAGATTTATCATCATGAAAAGACTGGGGAAGGCTGAGGAAAGCAGCATATTTCCTATGTTAACAAAGGCGGATTTTCACTCTGGCTAAAGAGCCAGCACATGCTTTACGAGCCATTTAAATAACACTTAGGCCTTGAGCTTTGTCCTTTAGCCTAAGGATGAAATTCTTTCACTAAATAGCAATACCTCGGGAAATGATCACTCTTGGGTTTAATTAATGAGCCAGAGACAGCTCCCACCACTTGGTGAATAAAGAAGAGGAAATATGGCAGGCAGGAGCAGAGCAATAACACACCTTTATAGAGCTGCTCGGGAAAACTCACCTACATGCACTTACACTGACATCACACGCCTGGCCAGGCACTCTTCATGGAGAGGCAGTGTGCTTTAACTGAACGCACAGGGTGTGCTTCCTCACCCTACCACTGCCTTCCGGTGTGTCCATAGGCAAGTGGCTTCACCCATTGCGTTTTTGGGATAGGAGGTTTTGTTTTGCTTTGCTTTCTTCCTCCATCTCATTTTCTTCAGGGTAAACCTCTTCCTCCCCCCATGGTGCAGGTACCCCTCCTGCCCCGAGAATGGGGACCCTGGCAGAGCTGGAGCTCTGAGATATTGTTGCATGGCTACACAAAAAGCAAAACCAGTGCAAGTTCTCTGCTCTTCCTCTTTTGTAGCTTCAAAGCAGCAGACCACTACCTTACCTCACCAGCCGCATGTAACCTGACTCTAAGTGCTCCTCCATCCCCTTGGAGCATGGGATTCACTAGATCAGATAAGCCCAGGTTTGGTTGGTGAGAGTGGAGAAATGCTGCCACTTCCACACAGAGCACCCAGAATATTTCCATGGCCACAGCAATCTTGTAGAGGCCTCAATAAGAGGAAAATCAGACCTGTAAATGTTCAACAGGGTTTTTCAGATGGGCTCCAGCAGTGGACTTGGGCTCAGAACCCAAACCTTTAGTGTAGTAGGCCTTGACATTCACACTGTTGCAAAGTCAGGCCCAATTCATACAGCCCAGGGTATGGCAGCTTCTAATTTGAGTGCTAATTCCAGGGATGAAGTTCAGCTTCATGCCCATCCATCATTTTGAATGGAGCTAGCTTGTGACATCCACATTTGGCAGTCACTGCCTGGGAGATAATTGCTTATCACTGAGGGGAACTAGCACTGTCTGGGATAACCCTCAGGCCTTTTCTCTTTAGGGATGGGAGCACCAGAGGCAAAGCAATTAAAAGAGCAATTAAGCCACTAGCCAATCATTTCTCTCTCTCCCCTCCTCATCTTCTCAGACTTATGCCACTTTCCAGTGCTTCTAAAAACAGCAAGGAAAGGTCCTGCTCTATAGAGGGATAGTTCCCTCAGGCTAGTAGGGTAGAGATCAGGCTCTAACCCCCATT
The DNA here is from genome assembly GCA_033124195.1 of Coracias cyanogaster. Taxonomy (NCBI): domain Eukaryota; kingdom Metazoa; phylum Chordata; class Aves; order Coraciiformes; family Coraciidae; genus Coracias; species Coracias cyanogaster. The sequence continues at coordinate 20,885 of JAVSBS010017599.1, read as the reverse complement.
CCTATCCCTTACAAGAGCCCAAGGGTGCATCCCTGTGCTGCATGCTACCTTGGAGACTGCTACCACATAATACCCTGTGCTGCTGCTCTTGCTGGGCATCACAACCTTTGGTGTCAGGAGTGGTGTTTAAGATTGTAGATCCACATCTTCTTGGGGCTGGGCAGGTAGAAGAAATGACTGCCGGCAATTCAGCCCCAAGCAAAGGGATACCAGACTCCACGCACCTCTCCCGTCTGATAAATGGCTTATGTGATTATTCCCCGGCATGCTTTGCTAGCAATGAAATGAGTTAGAAAAAGGTCTACTGTTTGGGCTGATGGAGTTGGATCCAGAGCCCAAAACTCATCATCAGTCTAGCCTCAATGAACATGGCTTGGCAACTTTAAACAGAACCAGTGCCATTTCAGTTCCTGAGAGCCAAGAGACAACAGTGGTAGCTCAGAGCTCTTCTCTTCCCTGAATTCTTCTCCTCCGCTCCACCAGGTTTGTCTCCCAGACAATAAGTCAATCTTTTCATGAAGGTTAGACCAGTATCCCAACTCTGTGGTTTCATGATGAAGGCTTGCAGAAAAGTTATTGAGACAAGTTCATATGCACAAAGATTTATTAGCTGGGTTCAGAGCTGATGGCATTCAACCACCCTAAAAGTGAAAGTTAGTTTGGGGGCAATATAAAAACAGATGAGCAGACAAGAGAGAGAAAGGAGAAAATTCTGTTGCAGTCCATCCATCACAGCCCCTCTAGGCTGCTCCTCCCTCCTCACACCTCTCCCTGCCCCAGCGCCGGCCCTTCCCTGGGCTCCAGCCCTTCAGGAACAATTAGCTCCTGCCTGGGCTTGGCCCTTTCTGGAACCTCTTTTCACCCCGTGCCCCCAGCTTGGCTGAGGGGCTCAGCTCTGTCCTGTGGTGGGGCTGTTGGAGCCAGCTGGGACCAGCTGGAACCGGCTGTGTCTGGCACGGGGCAGCCCTGGCTGCTCCTCACAGAGACTGCCCTGTGCCAGCACCAGGACATGGACACCCCACAGATCCCCTTGGCTGCTCCCGCGCAGGAAGCTGTCCATGCTGACTGGGGCACACTCTGCTCGGGGCAGGTGCTGCCTGCTGCTCAGTGCTACAGGTAGATCACTGAACATGAACCAGGAGCTGCAACCACAAGGCAAGAAAAGGAGGAGGGAAAAGTGGTGAGTCTCACACTGGGGTAATCATCTTCCCATGAGAAACCACCACAAAATCACTCTTGGAGCTTTGTGGGGCAAGAGAGTAATAGCAGAGGAACAACAGTGTGAGAGCAACAGGGGGGTAAAATATATCCTAAGGGCTGTAGGGAACACTGCTCCAGCAGCCAGTGGAAGGGTGCAGAGCTACCAAGGGAAACAAGGTTGTGGAGTTTGAAGACCTTCAGTAATGTAAAAGGCCAAGGTGCCTCAGCACTGTGGAGTTTGGAAACGGCACAGGCTCAAGGCAGTTTCCCCAACACCTTGTCCAGCAGCTTGGTCCTACATTATACATGCCTGAAGGACATGGGGCCAGGCTGCAAACCCTACCAGGAGGCATTGCATTTGTTCCTCCCAGCCAGCCACCTTTAGTGGCAGATCTCAGATTTGCTTCTCCAATTAGCATCTTGGGCACCTAAAGAAAAATCAGCTTCTCCTTTTTGAAGCCTTGAAATGAAATCAGCGACTCCTCATCATCAACAAACCTGCAGAATAACACTCACCCCATCCTTAGCACCTGAAGCCTGCACGTCCCTCCATTTAGAGGATGCACAATGCTTTTGTTAATTAGAGCCTTAGTTTAATATGAGCTGTCAAAGTTCACTTAACTTCAATTAATTGTTTCTCCTGAGCTTAATTTCTTTAGTTAAGTATTGATTAATCATTGCTTAATTATGCTGGAGTATCACTGGGTGATATTTCAGTTGCACACTGCAGCAATGCATTGCTTTCTAAAAATATTCTGAAAATCATCAGCTATCTTATGTATTGCTATTATTGGAATGACTTTTAATATTTATCTTTTCATCTCTTATGTTCCATACTGTATATTTAACATGTTGTTTTTAATTCCACTGGTATACAACTAATTTTTCTCTATGAGGGCAGGTTTTTGACCAGAGTTTTGCATTGCACAGTGTGGGGTGACATGGCTTAGTGTCTGGCATCCGGCATCCTGTGCCAGGAAGAGGGGGTTAGGGAACACAAGTGAATGGTCTTTACTGTGGCAGAATGATAACACATTTAAACAACAAAAATATTGATGGTATGGGGTTTTAATTTCTTCCTTTTAGGTGGCATACAACAATGTTGACTCAAATACTCTCTGTACTTCCTCAAAACTATTATGTTAGACCTCATCTTATGAATATGGCCTTCAGACCAAGGCATCTCCAGTCTGAAATCTCCAGTCTGTTCTGAAATACCAGAAAGAGACAACTTTGAAGTCCTCCACCTCTCTGTAGTATCTCAATAGCACTGTAATGTCAGGTTGGATTGCAAGTCTCTTGATTCCCATAGGTAGGTAAAACAACAATTATTTTTTACTGAGATTTCTCTTGAATTTAGATATTTACGTAAATCAGATGTTAAGTTTGATCTGCAGTGAGAAATTAAGCAATTACTTTTTCCCCAGCAATAATTTCCCTGGAGTCCATTTAGACATCTAATTTCACCTACTCACAGAAGCATTTTTAAATTATTTTTTCTAAATGAGAAAGAGTCACTCCCTTGAGAACTCCTTGGCTTGCCATGGTTTTATCACAGTCAAGGGTTAACTTTCTCCCTTTGGTACATGCTCACTTTTACAGAGATCTCTAAACCTACTACTACTAAAATTTCATTTTGGACATGTACTATGCTATAGGAGTACTAAGCATTATTTACTACAGTCATCCCAGATGCTCGAATGAGCACTGGTAGGAATATGCTATAAAGAAAGTCATCAAAATGACATCCTTTTCTACTACATTTCACCTACTTGGGGGTGTAAACATCTGGCACCTTGGGAATGCACATCTTTGCTATGTGAAAGGCAAGATAAACCAGTAAAAACACTGATTATTATATAGATCATGAAAAACACGGCTGTTCTCTGCTATTGAATGACACAATACAATAAATTTTCCAGAATGGGATAAAGGAATAATCCAGGTAAAAAAAGTACCAAAAAAACCCTTGCTCAGAATTTGAACAAGTGCTGGTCAAAACAGTTCAGACTTCAATTAATCTGTTCTTTGTTAATAACTTATTATCAGGACTCTGCATTTCTGGATTCGGCTCAAATGCAGGCAGTAGAAGCCCCTGCTTCCATAACATAGCTTGCTTGTATTAAATTTATAGCAACATGTAATCAAGAGGCTGAGATGCAAATCTGTTGTCATGACTCTCATTACAACTTCATCTAAACACTGTATCTGAGTCCAGGTCACTGCTATTGTAGGTACTGAACACCGTCCTGGCCTGACATGCTTACTGAAGAAGAAAGAGCAAAGAATTGGAAAAAGGGAGTTTTACCCTCCCTGCTTTCTGTAAAGGAAACTGAAACACTGAGACACAATGTGCAAAATTTCCTAGTGTGATTTGGGGCCATGCTGATTAAAATGATGAGTCATTGATCTTAATTACAACCCCCAGCATCCTGCCACACGGAACCCAAGCTCTGTTTCTGGAAGTCTATAATAGCAACTGGATGCACATCCCCAACTTTCTCATGCTAATGCCTAAACACAAAAACCTTCCAATTTAATCAGCTTTCTTGGCTTCAGCCACATCCTCATTGCTCACTGTTATTTATTTATATTGTAACTAGGCTTAGCAGACACAGTCATCAACCACAGCTCTATGAGGCTTTACTAGCACAAAACAAACTTCTAAATCTAAGTGTTAAGCTGAGACCACTGAGGAGAACAGGCAGTTAAGTGGGAAGTATGAGTTTATCAAGGCAATCGGCCTGGTCAGAAGGGATCAAAGCTCCTCCAGTCCCCTCCTGTAGACTAAACCTAGCCTGATTAAGGTTAGGAGAGATAGCTGTGAGTATCTTAAAATGTTCCTGTTCGATCTACCAATGGAATACACACAAGGCCTGCAGTAGCTCTTCCATCTGTCACATCCATATTGCAAAACAGAGCACAGTACCATGCAATTATCTGCTGGAGTTTGGAAGTTTTATCTCCAACTACATTAATAATAGTATTTGTCCACATTATAATAATAATAAGATAAATAAACAAATAGAAATGAATAGAGCTATGGTTTATTTCTTTCAGCGTATCTTCAAGTGAACAGAATGGCATAGCTTCCCAGACTGGGCCACCTTGTCCCCTTTCTGCTCAGGTGTCTCAACCACTTTCTGTACACTTCTAGCTCCCCTGAGAAAAGGGCAGAAGGGAAAAAGATCCCTACAATTACTCATGAATGTGTACATCAAGAGCTCTGCTGTGGATTTCTGGTCTCTTGGGGTATTCAGTGTGGGGTGGATTCAGGATATAACATCTTGTAGAGGAAGGACCGTGATTTGTTGGAGAAAAATGTTCAGGCATAGTGAAGAGAAAGAAGCTGTGAAAGTCAAAGAATGGTCCTTGAGGGACATCAGCAGTGCCAGTATATTCAGGTTCACATTTGCTTTGGACAAAATCATAATAGCAGCTTCTTAGCTTAGATAGGTAAATGTGCCTGCTAGAGAATATTTATCCTAAGATGCTTTTCTTATTAACAAAAAATCAAACAAAAGCTGCAGGTCACCATAACTTTGCTAGGCTTCCCACCCTAACAATTTTTTCCATTTTGAATGACACTGTGGAAATGACTGTAGTGCAATTTCCTTCCTCGCTTTTCAACAAAATAATTGCTTCATATGGATTTTGCAGATTGTTGATAACTAAATTAGTGGCTTTTTTGTAATTGTTTCCCTTTCTATTTCTCTGTCTTTAGAGGGGATACAGTTTTGTTTTGAATCCCGCTTTCCTGGTAACAGCAGCATTTTTCTGTGGGCTGAAGCAGAGTGCTGGTTTATGGTTGTTCTAATAAAGCTTTGTTGAGCGGACTAAAAGAAAAAGAGATGCAGATAAATTCTGAGGGATTGGATTCTGCCTGCCTCAAACATATTGTGAAACTCTTTATCCTTTGAGTAGTCTTATTGATAGCAGTGGAAGAAGTTGTTATTGAGGATGTGAATAAGATGTCAGAGTTTCACCCTAAATATTTCACTTAGCAAAGAAAGTAATGCTGCAAAAGATAACAGCCCTCGAGCTGCAGCAGGATGCAAAATTTGCAGTGACAATAAGAACTAAGCAGCCTTTTGCTTCTTTGTGATGGTGCCATCTTATTACAAGCATTTAATAAACAGCAGTAGCTGTGTCTGAATCAAACGGAAGACCTTGTACAAACTGAGAGCCTTCTAATCCTTACAGCACCACAAACAATTCAAAGAAGTCTTGAAGTACCATGATAATGGCACAAGAAGATGGATATCTCTGTGTTATTGTTTTTGTGTACCTCAAAGAATGCTTTGCAGGAAAAATAATGTTGCATAAAAACCCAAACACATTTATTTCAAAAAAGCAGACAATTAAAATTATCCAGAAGTTGAGGAAAATATGAGTTTAAAATATTTTTCAGTATGTTTGCCTTTGAAATTCTACATTGTCCTAAAAACAATTTTATGGTAGATATGGTGGGCTCTAGATTAACATAAGTGAATCGGTTAATAAATCTGAAAATCTTTATAAGGATGTTAAGATTAAGGACATAGTTCTGAAGTTCTACAAATGCAAAACTGATTTCAAAGGAGTAAAGTGATGAGAATGGATGTCCATGGAACAAAAATAATGTAATCATAAAGCCTTTTTTCAACAGTCAAGACCTAAAGTGGCAGCCACTCAACTTGTTATCTGGTTTAAATTAAAGATCATGGGAGAAACTAAAAAAGGAAAGAAAGAAATACAACCCAGCTGTACCTGTGGTGTGATAACATTGTCTTCAGTATAGACAAGGCACTGACTGGTTGACTTTTACGATGTAATTTTGGATGTACATGAAGTAAAGAGAATGTGGCGTTGAATGAGTGACTGGAAAGTATACAGGGAAAAATATATCTGAGTCAGTGCCAGCAAAACTTGGGGGCGAATAAAAGGAAAGGAGATCACGTTATTCTATATGACATTATAAAAGAAATAATCAAAAATGGGCATGCTCCACAC
>JAVSBS010017599.1:0-14683 GCA_033124195.1 Coracias cyanogaster | reverse complement strand
AGTGGAAGCATGAGGCACAGGGCAGAACTGTTGCCCAGATGCTCTCACCTATACCAGAATAATCCCGTACCTTTTCTAGGTGTAGTAAGTCAAGTTCCTGCTGAGGAAGGGCCTCCTGATGCCTCGCACAGTCACAGAAGCACTCAGGTTGGTGGTGCAGTGGGACTGCCTGGCCTTCACTTCTCTAACAACCAAACCACTGGGCACAGAGTCAGCAAAATCCCAACTGTTTTGTGCCCGCCTTCGGCTCAGGCACAGAGCTATGTGTTTGCCTTTGTCCCTTATACACATGGAGTCACACATTCTGGACACATATTACAGGCAGAAACATCAGCCACAATGTATGACATGCTCTACTCCATATAGGGAGACATAGAAGTATAGCATCCACTTATTTTCTGTCATACCTTTAAATCAAGGCTAAACGAGGTGAAAAGCAAATAGATTTTAAGCCCTTGTAAACTCATAGGGCAAGCTGAATGGATAAACTAAGATGATTCACCGTCATATATTATCGTGGTGTGTTAGAGCTGGCTATATAACAAGTTCATGGCCATCTTGAAATGAGTGGAAAGGTGAATGCTTCCATTGTGATTACTTGGCTAAAAAAGTACATGCCAGTAATCCCTCTTCTGCCCTTCTCCACCATTTAGTTGCAATATTTTAAGGTTAACAATGGGGAAAATGCTCTGTACTTTTCAGGGAAAACCGACCAGGCTTTTTTCAGAGATAAATTACTTAGAAACAGAGGGAAAATAATATTCGTATTGAAAGTGATGTACATGTCCCTGTTGGGCCAGGTTGAAGGATGGGTAGGCACACTTGCACAAAAAGCTGCAGCTCCTGCAATCCTGCGACTGGAGGAGTCTCTCAGCTTCCCTCTGTCAAGTTGAAGGGAAAGACTCAGTAGGACATTTCAATCCACCTGCTTGGCTGGGAAGAAAAGTTTCAAGAAAACAACCTGAGCACACCTGCCAATGTGCCAGAATGCATTGCCAAACGGGGACAGCAGCTCTGATTGGGGTCACCTGCCATCCTCATTTCTATACGGTCCTTATTCTATATGCAGCTGTCTTCAAGGGCCTTTAAAGACCTAGTCCCTGTCTTTGCAAAGAAATCACTGTGTAACAGAAGAGGAGGAAAAGGAGGTAGAAGGATGAAGGAACTGATTCTCTTGATGCTGAGAATTTCTCAGCTGCCACTTGTCCTTTCTCTAAGGTAAAAGGAATCTCTCCTGGCCCATCTTTGTGGTGAGTGTGAAGAGCAGGATGATTTCAGTGGGAAAGCATAGTTATCACCCCAAAATAAAGTCATGGCTGCAAAGCCTGGATCTAAACCACTGTTTAGGAGTGAGCTGAAAAACTTATGAAGCTACACTTAAGTTGCATTTTGCTGCCAAACTTTGTTATATAGGTTTGTTAGATAGGTTTTTGGAGCACCCTCTGCACTGATCTTCTGGTGATCCAGCTGATGTTTCTGGGTGGGAAATCACAAATGTAGCCTGAGCATTACAGTATATCCAGGGGAGAAATCTGCTGTGTGTCTAGACGCCATCACTCACTTGTTTTGCCATGTGACTGATTTGAGGCAGACAAGGTAGTGTGGGCTACCTCTCCAACTTCATCTATTATATGGATTCATGGACAGTCCAGTCTTGAGCTTGGTTTCACAAATATGGTGCTGATGATAGTTTGTCACCCATTATGTCCATAAACTGGTGGTCTGAAAAGAGTGGCTCACTGCAAGAGCACAATAGAAAGAACTTTTCAGAAAGTATCTGAGAGCACCTGCCTGCACAGCAGAAGTAGTAGCTTTGTAGAGACTGCTCATGAGACTGAACTTTGCAGCTGAGGAGCTCAGTGCCCATGGAAGAGCAGCTTGGCAGTGGTCCATCCATTCTGAGGGCAACTAAGCAGCTGAATGAACTTCTCATGTAGACTCAAGGAATGTTTCCCATTGTTAATGCATCTGGAAGAACGACCACAGATTCATTATGAAAGTTACTCTCTTATTCCTGGTCTCTCCAGAAAAAAAAAATATCAAAGCACTTTGGAAGACAATCTATTTCCATGTTATTTCTATGCCTGGTTCCCAGGTTCAGGAGGATGAGAGAAACCTTCCAGCTTTTCCATTCTCCTCTAGTACCAAATCACAATACACTGGGCTTTTTCTTTTTGCTTGTCATGTTTTGAGCAGCTTCTGATGAGATGGATTAAAATCATTTCACTTATTTATAGCAGTTGCAGTAAATTTTAGGGTAAATCAGGAGGTTGTTGAACAGGAATATGCTGTTTCTTTTCCTCCTTAAGGTTGTGGAACATGGGTACCTGATATCAGGTTCTGGTAATTTAAATCTGTTTAGCAAGGCTCTTAATAATCTCTGCATGTATATCACAGAGAACCCTTCGCATATTGCTCTAAATAATTCAGAACTGCTCCAATATTGTATTAAATAATTCAAGAATAGGACAGGCTTTGTGATTAATGATGTGTACCTAGAATTTCTGCAAATACAGCAAGGAGTCAAAGTATGCTCTAGATACAAGTGTCCTGGCACCACATCCCATTTGCTCTTTGCCAAGGCAGTAGTATGTATTAGGAAATTGGAAAAGTGCCTGCTACTCAGTGGAAACCTGACTTAGGCCAATGGTTAATACGGTGACTGCTAAAAGAGCCTGTTCTTTCTGACAGACAATACTAATTTGGCTGAGAACCTCTATTGTCTTCTGACTCCTATTTTTAATCCTCATGAATAGCAATTGTGCCTGATGTGAAAATTAAATGGAGGCATAAATATTTCTGCAGGAGCTGAGGGTTTGTCCTGGTATTTTACCAGCCCTGATCTGAGCGCATGGAAGTCTTGTGCTTTGTAAAGCAAAGCACATAAGCTTATTTTGCATGTTAACTTAATCCTAAAGGGCTCAGAGGTTGCTGTTCATCCCAGCTGTGCTTGGGTCTGCAGTCGTGAAAAGTACCTGGAGTCTGTTTGCATTTGGTTTTGCAGGGAGATGGGAGTGGAGCAACATTATTGAGGCAAAAACCTAAATACTAGAATTTCTGAGTTGTCACCATGTTGACACAGCGACCACTTCCCCTCTTTAGTAAAGTTGAAACAATCCTGATTTAGAGATCACTATCAACATTTTTGCCTTGGAAGTGAACGGATTTCTGTAAGCTTAAGGTATTTTTTTGGTTAAAGGATTTCTCAAAGATACAAGGTAAATTACTGCTACACTGAAGTCAGAGTAAAGCAAACACACCTCCTAAGTATTCCTTTTAAAATAAGAGTGTGCTGGTTTTGGCTGGGATAGAGTTAATCTTCACAATAGCTTGCATGGGCTGTGCTTTGGATTTGTGCTGGAAACAGTGTTGATAACACAGGGATGTTTTCGGTACTACTGAGCAGCACTGACACGGAGTCAAGGCCTTTTCTGCTTTTCACCCCACCCCACCAGTGAGTAGGCTGAGGGTGCTGAAGAAGCTGGGAGGGGTCGCAGCTGGGACAGTTGACCCCTTCTCACCAACGGGATATTCCAGACCAGATGATGTCATGCTCAGCATGTAAAGCTGGGGGAAGAAGCAGGAAGGGAGAGATGTTTGGAGTGATGGCGTTTGTCTTCCCAAGTAACTGTCAGGTGCGGAGATGGCTGAACATCTGCCTGCCAATGGGAAGTAGTGAATGAGTTCCTTGTTTTGCTCTGCTTGCATGCAAGGCTTTTGCTTTACCTGTTAAACTGTCTTTATCTCAACCCACGAGTTTTCCCACTTTTACCCTTCCAATTCCCTCCCCCTCTCACCAGGGGGAAGTAAATGAGCAGCTGTACGGGGCTTAGTTGCCAGCTGTGGTTAAACCATGACAAAAAGATACGCTTGTGAGAAGAATCGAACACCTAGCAAGGAGATTACGGATATCAGCACTATTGGAAATGCTCTGTAGATATCTTTATAGCAGGCTGATATTGGACTCCCAGGCCAGCCGCCTCAGTGAGCAGCCACTTTAGAAACATCAAAAGGACAAGCTAATTTTATTGGATTTTGGATGTTTTCAATAGAAGCACTCCACAGGGGATACACTGAGATGTGTCCAGCTTTAATATTTAAACACACTCAAGATTTCTAGAGGAAGAGAGGGGGAAAAAAGAGGTTGCTGCTGTAGCAACAATATTTGGTAGGTCACGGCCAGTATATTCCCTATTTACGCCTCTCTGCCCCAGCAGCAGCCAGTGGCCTCAGGCCCATGTGGGTAAGATGAGGGACCAGCCTGGATGAGCTGAATTTATACAGATGGTGAGCTGTACAGGTGATCTTGACTTTAGATATACCAGCAATGGGATTTTTTGTTTGTTTGGGCTTTGTTGTGGGTTTTTTTTAAGGAAGCTGCATCTCAGAAGGTATTTAAAGGCAGGGACAAAAGTCCAGGCCTATCAAAAGACCAGTATCTAGAACAAAGCTCTGTATAGACATTTGCATTTAAATAGCAGAAGCCATTGCAAATCACCTGCACAAGTCTTTATTTCAGTGTTTTTGAGATCCACTCTCAATAAACTTCACTATGTTTTTGCTTAGGCTGCCTGCAAAATGCTCTCACTTTTTCTTACTAAAATTAAAGCTCTGAAAGATGATCAATTAGAGTGTCTCTTAGAAAGTCTCAAGAGTAAAGCATCTTCCTCAAATAAAAGAGAACGATGCTAATTTTCCATCCCTGCAGATTAACTGAAGGAGCCATAGTACTCCCTTTGTGTTTCAGAGCACTAAAGGTGGGAAAGGAAGAGAGGATATTGTCTGTCAGCCACTTTTGGATTTCGATGGAGAGTTTGCCTTCTGTAAACAATTAATAATTCAGCCACCCACCCCTGACAACCATTTAAATTACAGTCTTCCTGTTATTATAAAGTGATCTTTCAAAGGAATAAATAAAGTTGACAAAAGTAATCTTCATCAGGGTTGACCCTGATTACACCAGACTGAAATCCCTCACTCATGGGGCTTGTCCACCTTTAAATGTCATCATGAGATGACACCTGTCTATCCTGCTGTCAGTCTGGACAGAGAATAAGTCTCTGTTCCCATTGGCTTCTTTTCCTAGCAAGACAAATTCTAAGTCATAAAGCACAGGATGACAAGTCTTAAACCAGCAAAAACGGAATGGTTTCATGTTATTAGCTCTGTCTCATAGTAGGAGTGGGGGAAACCACAGAAGAGGAGAAGTGAGGGGGAACCTCATGAGATTCATGGCAGATAAATTTAAAACAAATAAAATGCTGGGTGTTGGTTCTGTAAAATTAATTCCTGCAGAAGACTGTGTAGAACGTTGATTTGACAAAAAACATTGTCATCAGCAATGCTTCAGATTAATCAGTAGTGATAATTCACTAGCCAGCTACTTCTGCTGCATATCAGGGACAAGTGGCCATGTGGCTCTGTGCTTCACAGGACTGGTCTGCTGGCACGTATCATCTCATTTTTATTGTTGATGGTCCATCTTTCAGAATAATGGGCCCAGAAGACCATAGGTACTGCCACATCAAGTGAAATCAAGGACCTAACTAGCCCTGAAGCACCTATCATAAGTTAAAGAAAGTCTGAGAAAAGGAATCAGCCTTTTGAGAAACCAAATTGTGGCTGGCTGCTGCGACGTGGCTTGTCTGAAACAGAGATAAGAATGACATTCAGATTTTCTGAACTAACCAAAAACCTTCTTCTCTAGTCAGAAAATAATTTATTATTTGCTGATTACTTCCAGTTGTTTTATTAAATTTCCACCACCAGGAAAAATATTCCAAAATGCGATTGTTCACTGAAACAGATTATATTTTTTTCTATTTTTGCTACGGTTCATAATTCATTGCATTACAATAAATTGATATAGTGCCCTCATGCCTCTTTCTATCTGTGGATGCCTCGGATATTAACAGTTCATCTGCCACAGAGCAGCTTAACTGGCCTCCCCTGCCCAACAGCACAAAAGTGAATGGTTATGGATACTCTGTGATACAAACTGACGTACCCTCAGGGCAGCATATACATTTATAATTTAATTCCCTATGAGTTATTTCTTAGCATTAGAACAGTTTTCTATGCTGGTAAGAAATCCTATTTCTGCTTCCAGATGGATAGCTCAGATAAAATGCCTGCCTGCCTGGATACCTTTTGTCCTGTGCACAGCAAGCCGGGTAGGACAACCTCCTGCCGCTGCACAGGCTCACTACCTTGGATGAGATGCTGCGAGGTAAGGAAACACACTTCAGGGACCCCACTCTACAGATGCTGGCTGATGCACTCCCGGAAGATGCACTCCTGGCAGACAGTGCAGTCGTGGTGCAGTAGAATAAACATATACACTCATACATGCCTATACATATGTGCATAGAATGTTACATTCATAGATCATAGGGGACTTCAGATATATATGGTGGGGCTTTTTACCATTATCTAGTCACTCTTCTTGTCTCCCATTTCACTTTTTTGAAGCACTGAAGGAACACTGCAATTCAGGCTGGCCTGTTCAGATACTAGATGTGTATAAATGACAGAAAGAACTAGCTCCTCTGAGCTACCTCCAAATGTAAATTAAGCTGCACTTACTGAAGAACATGTTCAACGGCAGCAAGAGAACCTTGTTCATATTTTGCATGTATTAAAAAGCCTTCCCCATTTTGTTCTCATATCCTGTTAGTCAAGAACTTCAGGCAAGAACTACAAAGGATTAATATGGTTTTACATCTCTCCCAGCTCCTCAAGCAGCAGTGCTAGGCTGTAGCTGCACACATTGTTCAGACAAGATATAGCAGCAGGTAAATCTGCAATTATTGGACAAGTGGCATCCAGCAATTCCCTGGGTTGTTTTTTAGAGGGGAGGCTAAGTCCTTTACAGCAAAAAAAAACCCCTGTTTTAATAAACAAATACATTTGAAAATAGGATTATCTGAGATTCCTGGGTTAGCATCATGCCTTTCTTCAAAAAGCACTAAGTGAACCTTTGACACCTAATTAACGCTATAAAAGAAACTAAACATATTGGTATGGTACTAAGATTTTCTTCATGCTAGTTACATTGTCGTGACTGAATAAAAAAGACTGATGTCTGGCTTAAAAAAGGGAGGAGGGGGAAGAGGTATGGTGAGAGAAAGGAATTACCCATTGATTTATTCTTTTACTTAACAGCAAAGGGGAATGAGCAATTTAAGGTCAGCAGCATATTGCTCAGCTGGCCTCAGATCCTGCAAAATTACCAGTATTGTGTGTTGCAATAAATTGCACACTTTTGTCACCCCTGTTTGTTTGAAATATGTGTGAAATGAAGAGGGAAATAGCTAAGACCAGCACTAAGGACTGCACTGATCCGCTTCGGAGGTGAACGGGAGACAAAACAGTCTGTTTTGTCTTGCCTGGTGGTACGAATGCCCCTCTAACGCAGAAGCAGCCCCACTGCTGTCATAACTGCTGCCTTGCAGCGGTCCAGCAGCGCCGGTACCAGCAGCATACCCAGCCAGGTTGGTCAAGAGGGATGTTGGCAATGCCAGCAAAGCTATTCCTCTCCATTTTCTCCCTCTGCAACCCACTGACTCATCCCTAAGGGCTCACTCTTGAATCTGTGCGGAGTTTGTATGTTGTCGTCATACAGACTTGTCCTGCAGGCTGCTCAGTCATCATGCTTGCAGATGCAGTTATGCTAACAGTCCCTAAAGAACTCACCCTATGCAAAGGTATAAATTAAACACTGAGATGTGGCTTGGCCAAGGGAGTACATCACACGGTGAGCAGCTTACTGACAGTCCGAGTAACTTTCCAGACTAATGACTCCCTCATCAGTCCAGGAAAACAGATCCTGTTGCTCCAGAAGGTCAAACTGGCCTTTATTTCGCTCCTGGCGATGCAAGTGCTGATTATAGTGCAGTATTCAAGACAGGTAATTCATGTCAAAAGGTGGAGAAAGTGGCTTTGCTTATTGATGTGTTGTCATCGCAACATTCAGCCATTCTGTTCATAGCTATTCATGTGAGTTACAGCAAACAATGCCCGCTCCTGGCATTAACTTGCTCCCCAGGCAGCTATTACTCAAAATGCACAATGGCCTACGGGACACCAAAAGATTTGCTATTGGTCTATTGACCAGGAGCAGCCTTGTATTGCACCGTATAAAGAAGCAGCATCAAAAGACATTTTTCCAGAGAAAGTTACCAGGTTGGCAGCCCATGAGGATAAAATCTTCCACTTACTCACCAGTTAGGCTGCTTTTGACCCTATCCACTGCTGCACTGAACCCAGGAACAAGGGAGCAAACAGGGGCATTGCCAAGACCAAAGGCACTGGGGCAGAAGCACTCAGTGGAGCATCTCATCATAGACAAGAAGCACTATTTCAGAATACCTCCATTTTTTTCAAGGATTGTCACTAAGAATAATGCAATAGGTTGCTAAGACCTCTCTTCAAGACACAATGCATCCTGGTCACCTCTACATCAGCTGAAAGAAAGAGTTGCTAGAGATTTGGTGGGTGTCACTATGAATCCTGCAGTACTGAAATGTTTCCCAAGATTACAGCCTAGGAAAGACTAAGTTCCTGTCCAGCTTGATAACAGTGACCCACTTGATGTGATTAATTAGATCGTCAGTGAAATCTCCACACTGTCTCAAATTGACTTGATCATGGTAGTTGTCTCAGGCTGTGGATTTCAAAAAGTCTGACACTAGATTTTACCCATCTGACTATTAGCTGTCCTGAATGTGGAAGGCAAAAATGAATTTCTTAGCAGACAGTTAGAGGCTTGAGTTGCTGAGGTGAGCAGCTCTGGTGCTGGCACTCTAGGGCAGAGCACAGGCGGGTTTCCAGAACCAGTGGAACGTCAGAGGAGTGGAGAGATCCACCAGGAGCTGGCAGCTTGCCCTGACAGCAGCTGAGGAGACCTGGGTGGGGCAAGAAATAACAGCGGCCAAGCCCCCACATGCATCAAAGAAGCCTCTGGGGAGCACTAGTGACCAGGGTGGGCAAACAGGGCACGGTGTGGCAGATTTTACAGAAGGGCATGCAGGAAGGTTGCTCCTAGCCCAACCATTGAGCAGTGGGATCCACCCAGAAGAAAGCCATGATGTATCTAAACTCTGCACCTGCCACAACTGTGAAGTGCTGGGGCCTGAGCTGTGGGTCCTGAGTTGGAGTTGACCTGTGGATTAGTCACAACCTAGCAGAACGGTTTGTTTTTCTTATTGGCTTCATGTTCCAGAGGCAGAACCTGGCCCAACTGTGTCTCTGTGGCTCTGCCCTCACCCAGGTGGTCATGGTTGGTGTGGTGGGTAAGGCCAGGTCTACATCAACCAGGAGCCAATTAGTTGAAGGAGCTTCCTGTTGAGTGTGGCTTCTGTTGGGGTTGGTTGCACCTTGCTGAGCTCTCTTGGTGGTGTCATAGAATCAGAGAATTGTAAGGGTTGGATTGGACCTTAAAGATCATCTAGTTCCAAACCCCTGCCATGGGCAGGGACACCTCCCACTAGATCAGGTTGCTCAGAGCCCCATCCAGCCTAGCCTTAAAAGCTTCCAGGGATGGGGCTTCCACCACCTCTCTGGGCAACCTGTTCCAGTGTCTCACCAAACTCATGGTGAAGAACTTCACCATGTGAAGGGCCGCTGAGGAGCCATCTCTGTCCATTGTGTCCAGCAGGTGTTGCTGGCACCACAGTGGGAAGCGGAGGAGCTGGGCCCACAGGAACCTATGGCAGGACTGTCTGAAAGAAGACTTGTGAGGAGACGTTGCTGGGTTCAGCGTTGGCCTGTGTGATCAGGCAACTGATGGCAGCATAAAATTATGATGGCTGAATCAGCACAACAAACTGATGCAGATGCACAGACAGAGCTCTGGCGGGAACACGCAGCCACCCAGGCGTCAGGGTGCAGAGCATGCCCAGTTCTTACACCAGTACAGGGCAGCAGGCATAAGCACAGCCGCAGGAGATGTGCCCAGGTAGAGGAACCGCCCCACGTAGCGACAGACCTCCAGGAGGAGGTGAGGTTGGGGAGTATCAGGGAGTACAGAGAGAGATAAGGGGATCAATTACTCATTACTGTAGAGGGTAGAGGCTATGATCCTTTGCCACTGTAATGGTTATATTCCTATACTGTTTGTTGCAGGACAGGAAGGAGATGATCAGAGCTCGGGTGGAGTCTGTGTGTCATGGGCAGCCCTGTGGTATCCTGTTTTTATCTCTGACATCATCCTTTCATGGCTTGTCTAGACAAAAATCAGTATTCTGAAAGCCTACAAGACAGAAGAAGCAGTTATTGCAACCATACAACTGATTTTGGTGGGCTGCTTCTCCCTTCTCCAAGTTCCTGCAGGAATGAGGGGAGCAGGCTGGCTCAGGAGCCACTATCTCACCAACATGTACAATACTTGGTGTGGCATCAAACAGCCTCTGCAGGGACACACCCGTAGCTGGTGGTTGCCTGGATCTTGCTTCTGGCCTAGGCAAACTCCAAATTCAGTGGGACTCAAGATCTCCAGACTTGCACAGAGCAAGAGGAAGTCACATCATAGGGAAACAAGGTGCTGTTCATAAGCAGCATCTAGAACCATAGTTCCAACTCCTACCCTTGCCCCCAGCCAAGCATAAGTTTTAACGATAGGTTGAACCTGCACAAGCAATGTAAATTGCCCTGAACATGTCTATCACATATGATACTAGACATGCAAATGTATGAAGCTGTCACCCAGCCCTCATCTTCCAGGGAAGTTGCCTCTAAAGAACTCCCCAGTGTCACCCACGGTTTTGAATGTCTGGAGGAAGCTCTTCTAGAGCCATACGAAATATTTAGCACAGCCCCACACAGTGAAAATGCCACTTGTGTAGCTGACAGATATCTGGAAGGGGCTTTTCATTTATTGCAACAACACAATTTTTCAAAGTTTCCATGCATTTAGAGTGAAAGGACATTTATTGTCACTTTTATGTGTAAGCTGCCTACAGCTCCATATTACTTGGGGTATAAAGCAGATGAGCAAAAGGCCTTTAAACTAGTGTTGTTGCACCTCTGATCTTGATTGATGTTGACACCAATTAGCAGAAAAGGAATCTTCCAGATAAAGGAAAAGATTTTATTAAGCCCTAAATGCCAAGAGTCAGAATTCAATGCAAAATTCATTAGTGCTTATGGCAGGAGTCCTACCAGCTATTGCCAAGGGGTTAAAGGGAAATAAAAATTACATAAATAAGATTTTCAGGACTTTTAAATCTTAGCTTGAACAGTAGATGTTTTGGGGTGATTTTAGCTTGCTATTCTATACCCCTACTTGTAAAGGCTGTTTTGTTACACTCACTAGTTTTAATTGGAGGCAACTCCTACTGAAATCAGTTGTGTTCCTATGCATGAAGAGCAAAGAGAAAAATAGAGGTTTTCTTTTTTTTTCTCCATTCAGTTCTAAACCCATTTCTATAAATACAACATTCATCAGGTGGAGAAAGAAGTCTTCACCTGGTATAAATAAAATTTTTAAAATGTATAAATTTATACAAGATCAAAATTTGATTTTAAATTTCTGGCTCATCTACAGACAGTGACACAAAAATAACGATATTTGTCTTTGCAGACTTTTACCCATAAATAATTTCTCAGAAAAATAAAGGATCTTTGCAAGTTTCTTTATGTTGTGTCACCAATAGATCCCAGTTTAACAAAGCTCTGAAATATCTGAAAGCTTTGTAAAAACAAAGTTAAATATGCTTTTTATGAACCAGAAATGGGCCTGTGAGAGTTAGGAGTCTGGAGAACTTTGAGCACCTGCTCTGCAAGAGAAGTACCACAGGTGCCTGTTATTCCAATTCACAGCTCTTACAGAAACTATGTTTTGGAGCAGCAACAAATATTTGGGCAAGCTGAGGTACTTCATTCCTATGGCTTTTGCTCACAGCACTCAGAAATCTGCTTTCATGTTCAGGTCCCTCTGTGCTCACTAGATTGTGTTTTGCTTCCTAACGCTAAGCTCTTCTTTACAAAGGTGAAAATCAGAGGTCCCAGTTCCTGGGCACCTGCCTGCCCAGAAACACACCCACAGATTCTCATTCCTGTCTCCTTACAGGGTATCTGCTCTTTCAGTTCAAAGGACTGCACACACGAATACTAATTTCTTACAACTCAATTTATCCAATGATAATTAAATTTCTACATGTCCTAAGACATGTTCTTCTACTGGAAGAGGATCCTGATGACCACCAGTTTACATCTATTTGTCAGAATCCCCAGGGCAATTGCTGACTCTGAATTTAGCTTCCAGTCTCATTTATTGCATCAAATGTCATCAGAGTTTTTGACAGCATCATCCTAGACTTGCAGCTATAAATTTACTGCTATTTCTTGCTTTCTGTGAACATTAGGGATTTGGTTTGTAAATCTCTTATCTTCCAGGGCTTAGCACTGCAGTTCTCTTTTTCACTTTGCTGGTGTAGTGCTATTCTCCTGAAAAGACTTAATCTCAGATTTATGTTAAAAATTAAAGCACCCTATTGCCGCCTTTGTTCCTGCCCTCCAACCAACCATTCTACCTTCTTTAATACATACCTGTTGTTTCCTACTGCTTATGGCAGGGGTTCATTTTCTTGTTATAGATTTGAGCAGCTTGCCACACAGTGAAAGATTTGCTCTCTGACTGGGGCTAAAGCATTGTTTTTCTTTTTTTTTTAAATCCTTGAATGTTGCCTATATTAAAAAAACAACACTGTGTTCTGTTGTTAAATCACATATTCAGAAAAGGCGTGAAAGTGTGAAACTCCGATTGGAAAAGGAGAATAATTCTAGAAATGGGGATATGGGATGTCAAGGAATTTATGTAGACTCCTACTCTTATCTGATACTGTATTGACTCAGTTTCTCCTCAATCCTTTTCATCCACATTAAGCTCTCAAAGTATTTATGTGTTCTGTAAATGAAGATGGATGTCTACTCATTCATGGTGGTTATCTAAGCTGCTCTGTTTTCAGGATCTTGATCATACTTTCTAATGTACCATTTTTATAATAGCAAATTTTTCAACAAATCATTCAAATGTGGAGAGAAAGATGGTTCCTGTTCTAAGTGTAAAACCCATCTACCAAAATCTTGGCACTGGAACTAAAGCCACATGCCACCAGCCTTCGTTGGTCCTTCAGCAGCAAGTAACGCATTGCAGAAAGCTGTTCCCTCCTCTAAAAGATCTCAGCTACAAAGCATTGAGAAGTGTCTGACCAAGAGTTAGAGACAATAACTGCTGTCTGTGTATGTACATAATCAAGAAAGCATCTACCCAGAGAAGTATTTTGCACCCATAAAAGGATTTCTCCTTCTGTATTCACAGAACTTTGGGGGGATGTTTGAGAAACCAGTAGATGAAATGTATTTTTGTTCTCTTTCTCTTGCTTCTTGATGAGGAAAAGATAGGAAAAACCTTGTTGTGGAATTAGAGCTTGTGAATCTGTCTCTTCTAACTATGCTGGAGACAGAATGATGCATTTATGCATTTGAAATAATGGTACACTGACTCAATCACA
This sequence comes from Coracias cyanogaster, assembly GCA_033124195.1. Classification (NCBI taxonomy): domain Eukaryota; kingdom Metazoa; phylum Chordata; class Aves; order Coraciiformes; family Coraciidae; genus Coracias; species Coracias cyanogaster. Next base: position 1,169 of record JAVSBS010017599.1, on the reverse strand, counting down.
CAATAGATATACTCTCAGATGGTTAACAAAATAAGAAAGAGCTCTTGGTTAAAAACCTATTTGCAAGGAATCAGATGTATTTCAGTATGATGTATAGATTCTGTTAGCTCTTCCTTCATTACAAAGAAAAGACTTCACAGGATTTCAAATTCACAGTATGTCAACAAGCACATTTTAAAGCTTTCTGATGCAGAGACAAGGCAAATTTTAGAACCCTGCCCCTTTTCTCACTCTGGAGTTACCTGTAAACAGTCATGCAGAGAACAGAAAATGAAAATTGAGTGTTTTGTCATAGATATTCATATATAACAGGACCCCAACAGCAATGCTTACATTGCCATCCCTGTCAGATCCACAAATCCTGCTAAATACCTAATATCACAACTAAAGACGTGCCTAGATGTGCAAGCTGTCTGTTATTTATAAAAGGTCTCTTATCAAGACCAGCACTGACAATAATATCTGCAAATGGCGAAAAGTGCTCAACTGTCAAACAAGAAATTGTCATCCAGCTGTGGGACAAGTGTAACTGCCAGGTGCTACGTCTATAAGCAAAACAACAGCTACCACCAGGACACCAGGAATGAACCTGACCAGAGAAAAAAAACATGTGAGGGAACCAGTAGGGTTATTGTTAAGCTTGATCTTGTCATTGCAGCTCCCTTTACTGATAGGGAACCCCAGGAGTGGGAGTGTACCTAGAGGTGTTAGCAGCATTTCTGTTACTTCTGTCTATAAATCAGGACGGTCAGTTTTGATTGTGGTAAAATGTGAGTCATTGCCAGTAACGTTAACAGTTACTATTTCAACCGATGCTTCAACACAAGTCATGATGGGTGGAAATGGTAGAAGTATGGACATAGGCACGCTTTGAATCTAGCCCAGGATCCAAACTGTCTTCAGTTATGACTGATAAAAATAAGGACAGTATATAAGGACTGTGTCCAGCAGGTCCTCCTCCCCTTCTACTCTGCCCCAGTGAGACCTCACCTGGAGTACTGCGTTCAGTTCTGGGGTCCCCAGTTCAAGAGGGACAGAGATCTACTTGAGAGAGGCCAATGAAGCGCTGTGATGATAATTAAGGGACTGGAACACCTGCCTTATGAGGAAAGGTTGAGAGACCTGGGGCTTTTTAGTCTGGAGAAGACAAGACTGAGAGGGGATCTAAT
>JAVSBS010017595.1:0-14434 GCA_033124195.1 Coracias cyanogaster | reverse complement strand
ATGGGTGTCACATTGGCAAGTCTCCAGTCATCTGGGACCTCCCCAGTTGACCAGGATTGCTGATAAATGATGGAGAGTGGCTTGGCAAGTTCCTCTGCCAGCTCCCTCAACACTCTCAGGTGGATCCCACCTGTCCCCATAGATTTGTGGGTTTCCAGTTGGCTCAGAAGGTCATTAATCACCGCTTCCTGGATTTTGAGGCGATTATTCTGGTCTCCATCCCTGTCTTCCAGTTCAGGGGATTGAATACCATGAGGATAACCAGACTGACTATTAAAGACTGAGGCCAAGGAGGCATTAAGTACCTCAGCCTTTTTCTTGTCCTTGGTCAAGGGATACAGCAGATATTATTCATTGGGATCTATAAAGATAGAACAAACAGTCATCTGTGAGGAATGGTTTCAGTGGAAGGTGGGTTAGTGATATTCTGAGATCTCTTCCACCTATCTATTTTTATATATTAAGGGGAAGATAAAATAATGGAAACCATGTCTGTTGATCTGAATTCAGAGATGCATAATTTGAGCTGAAAGAAGATAAATTCCATTTCTGTTGAAGCCACTTGGTCTCTGAACAGACCCCAATTCATGCTCAAAACTATAGTGTTTTTGACTTATAAGAAGACTTCAAGAAGTGCTCATCTTGAAGAACTTAGAGCACATGACATACCACTGTGATCACCATTTTAGTGTGGCTTCACCTGAAATGCTCCCAAAGCAAATGTTCTTGTATTTCATAGTGTGAGTTAAGAGATAACCTCTTGCAAGTAAAATGATCATGAATACAACTAGAAGAAGAAGAAATTACTTGCTAGACACACAAATGCACTTTGTTTTTCCACTTGCTTTTCCTCAGAAGCATAATACTCCTGAGACCAGCAGCTGTCAACAATACAAGAGTAAAACCAACACACAGTATTTGCTGCCTGTTGTGCTAGGCACTGTGTAAAGATAGAGTAATTGAAGTTAGTAATATTCGTTATTTTATTATGTCTTTCAAGATTTTTAGCATTCTTTTTTCTAGCCTTTTTTCCCACTTGCTTGTGCTATGTGAGAGTCTCAACTATTGCTAATAAAAAAACCCCTTATAATTCATGTAAATGTGTGGGAAATCTTAAGAGCTCAAAACTAGACATGGAATAGAAAGAAGTCGTTTTTTTTTTCTTTTTAATTTCTTAAGTGTCACAATTTTAAAGTCAACCTCAAAGTTTATCCATGCTTGCTCTGGATTTAGGGGACCATCAATACTAATAGCAGACCCGCTGCCACACAAACCATTCTGTCTACGTATACAAGATAGGCAAAGGGTGGGGGAAGTAAATGATTGTTAAGAATGTGGAAATTAAGCATAAGGAATTAAACTGCCATCACTTTCAACACTTTATCATGCAGATAAGGTCAAGAGAGCCCAAGAGAGCGCAGAGGCAGCGTGTGGGAGAGCTGTGAGCTGACCCCAGATGCTCCTCAGGAAGGAAGACATGTAGTAAATGAAGCAGCACACACCAGTACATATTGGTTGCAAAGCTTAGTACTTTCTTAATGAGTGTCACTGTGAAAGATCTCAATGAACTGCCACTACTGTCCATATTCTTGTTTCTAGATTAAGGGAGGTAGGTATGAAACAAAGAAGAGCACAATTATCGTCCTTCACAAAATAGTTTGGCTTGGGAACTGCTTGCCACAGGATGCTGTGAATGCTAAGTTTACACAGCATTGCAGGGGAACTGGACAAGCCCAGGGGTAAGAAATCAGTAAATATTATCAAATAAAAACAAAACAAACCCAAATTGAACCCAACAGCCCACTGGTATTGATCTCAGAAAAATTAATTTAGTATTATCTGAAAAATGACTCAAGAGTGAGAATGCATTTCAGTGAAATACCCTCTGTTTTCCTTGTTCTCACGCTCTTTCTTAGACATTGACGACTTGTCACTGCTGGAGACAGGATGTTGTTCTAAATAGGTTTTTAATGTGACCTAATACAACCATCCCAAGGCTATACTGTTATGGGGATCCTTATTGACAGCAGCTGAAGATTTAACTTGTCAGCTGTTGGAAGTTCTCTTAGATGCTACATGGTTTTTGTGGCTACCGAGTAGTTTCCAGAAATGCCTTTTCCCAAAATCTCTTGGCCCCACAAGTAAAACAATTCTGCATGGTTCTAGCCACTTTAGACTGTAAGTCAATTGTTGGGATTGCAGCTTATGGAAGGGGTCAAATGCTTTGTTAACATGAATAGACTGCACCACACTGGAAAATCTTTTTTTCCTCAGTAGACCCTTGATAGTTCTAAAATCTAAGAAATGTGTTTCTACAAATAAACAACATCTGTGTGTTATCAGTATTATCCATCTTCACAATGGAACACATTAATCTAGGTAGAGCCTGAAAGCCCTCTGAGGAATATTTAAAATCCTTTTCCTAGGTAAAGCAAACAGATACTTATGCCCCAGCCCTACAACCCACACTGACTCTTGCATTCACAAGGAACCCCAGTGGCCTCTCTGGGTTCATACGTGTTAACCATACTGCAGGACAGTGCATTACCTTTTATAATTAGTACAGTTTTTTTTTTTCATGGGTATACTTCAATTATGTCACTTCTTCCTAATAAGGAAATTCAATTTAAATTGACATCCAGGAATGAATTAAAATGTACAGGGGTCTTAAATGAAAAAGTATTAAGTATCCATGTCAGCTTAGCTCAGATATCTAAATTATCAGATGAGAAACACAGTTTTTAGAAACAGAGGCTTACCAGTAGATTTATTTCAAAGAAATACATTTCTGTGTGATTAAAAAAAAGACCTGGAGCTGTTTTAAATAATTTGGAAGCAAAATAAACCACACTGTAATCATATATGAAGAAGAAAGTGTGTGAGCCTCAAGGTTTTGTAGAAATATAGTCCAAAGTTCTGAAACAAACACCACAATTTTATTACAAATGAAAACCTTGTTTTAAATATCACTGTATCTAGAAAAAAAAGAAAAGGTAGGTGGCAATTTTCCATCTTGATTCAACAGCGGGAATTCTTTGATTAAAATAAAGCTGGAGGATGCAAATCAATTGTTTTCCTGAAGCCCTTTTACTCAAGTAGCAGCTACTCTTCCTAGTAACTAACCATGTGTTAATTATTCCTTCAGCAAACTGACTTATGGATTCATCCAATTTAACCAAACTGTGGCACAAACTTATACTGTAATGTAATTATTTGCCAGCTAAAAAAGAGAACGGTAGTAAATGGGAAAATCTTACCTTTCCCCCCCAAAAAAGAAAGTCCACTGGTGAAGGAGTCAGTATTCCTTCAGGTTTCCATTTCTAACTCCCTTTTGCCTTCTTGACTGCAAGATGCTACTGGCTTTCAATTAACCGGTAGTGACTGGCTGCTCCAAGCACACTCCTAAGCCTGTTGCAAAGGCAAAGTAGAATGGGTTGATAAAAAGTGACCCATTGATTAAGTTGCCTGTTTGACTGCATGTCCACAATGGGCTAGGACCATGCGCATTGACAGGAAATTAAGATCTGCTAACTTGTGCTTGTGGGAACATATCATTAAAATGCCTTCTCCAGTACAACACCACATTAAAAAAAAATCATGTCAAGATTGTGATAAAAGTATTATTTTATTGATAGTACATGGAAAATGTAGCCAGGTACCAAGTGAAATTTTACACCTTCTATCCACGTTTTACTCACTCTCATTTCTTGTGATTAAGCTTTCTGTGTCTTCCTTCCAGTACCAAGTGTACTTCCAGAGAAAAAGACATTAGATATTACACTTTTTTTTTTTTTAGGATTTTTATTAGCATTCAGAGGATCTCAGGACCACACAATGAGGTCTTTGGCAAATGTCAAATACAGAGTTTTCCACAATGCTGGGTGGCTGCCTTTTTAGCTTCAGTTATGATCAGCTGGTTGCGAAAACACTTTAATATGTAAGAACTGTCTCAACAAATTGTTAATTCATTTTCAGATGAGACTTGGTGACTAGATAAAAGCTCCATTCCTAACATGTGCAGCTACTGCTCCCTGCCTGAATTCTTTCCATTAGAGAACTAGGTACAATTTTACCTTCTTTTTTTTTATCACTGTGGGTGTGACAGCAATCTGCAGATTCAGTAATAGATAGGAAAAAAGAAATTACTTCTCTCTGACAATTTGGTGGCCAAGTGATTTCACCCCTTGTGTAATACTAAGGAAAAAAAAAAGAGCTTCCAGAGGCTCATAGCATTTATTTTCTTGTTTTGCTTACATGTGATAACAGAGAGATGTAGGCCTCAACTTTGTATTTCAATTATATCAACATTTTGATCTGATAAGGTTTAATATTTTAAATGTAATTTGTAAAATATGTGGATTAAAAGTGAAATCAGTACAAATTCTGCAGAAATTAATAGATAATTAACTGGAATTATGTTGACTTTCTGAAAGTAGGGTGTCTAGTCTAAGCTGAAGTGCTGCTATCAAGAGAGAGTGAGAAGGAGAGGAACATGTGGGTACAATTCAGTCCATTCAGAAATAAATACCTAAAATATAATCCCCCCCGGAGATGCTTACCTCCTCTCTTTAGTAATAGGCTGAACTTTGATGATTATCTTCAGTTTGACACCTTACTTTTAAATGGCTAAAATGAGGTGATGTGAACCTTATCTTGCCATTATTTATTTCCATCCAATACAGCAAAACACTTAATAGCAAGCTTATACTTAAATGTAAGACAAGTGCCATAAATCCTTCTAAGTGTTTTGCTGGAGCAGGTCCAGAGTGCTCATCCGTTTTCAAGATCAAACACTATGTCTTTAATGGTGTTTAGGACTTGAAATTCCTATTGATACCATTGCTCCAATGCGTAGTTATAGTTCAAAATGTGAAGGCCAGAATTGAAAGCGTGTTTATCACCCGTCCATGCTGCTGTCTTTACCAGAGGGAAGTAAAGGTAAAAAAAAAAAGCTTGCACCTCTCACATCTGGCTGAATACTGAGCACCTGAATGTTATTTTCATGGGGGATCTTCCTAAAAAGGCAGGAATGTTTAGAGCACAAACACTGAAGTGGGAATAGATTTCACATACAACTGCTAAATTTACTTAATGATCTAGCAAGCTTACTTTAGGCATCTATTGTAGGTGCAATTCAGGACATATAAGTTTAGGAATACAGATTGCCTTTACAGTCCATGGAAAGAGGAACACAGAGGATCAGTGGGAACATCATAGTTAGCTGCCAGAATCTCCAGTGTTACCCATTTTGCTGTTTAATTGCAACATTAATGCCTGGTGGTTTCCTGGCAAGGTATAAAGTACACATGGAAAAATAAGATATTGCAAGAACACAGAGCACCTTTTGATCCCATTTAACTTCCCTGTAAATTGGCAAGCAAACCCTGCTTTCACTGAAGTCTTATGTTGAAGCAGCACAAAAGTGTTTTTCACACAGTATCTACCATATTTTACAGTAATATTTCACAGCAATCTAGATAAGTGGCCTGCATAAACTGTGTTGCAGTTTGAGTATGAAAAGCTAAACTCGATTTGTGTACATATCACAAAGACAAAATAGAAGCAACTTAACAATGTTATGCCTTGGCATGTTATCATCCTGCCAAAACAAACATGTTGAATTGTAACAAATTTCCAGAAAAATAGATTTTGATGCACATAGCCACTCAGTTTAGTTTTCAAAATGACCTGAAAGAGTAAAATACTTTGCTTGCCTACGTTACTGTTGTTTTAGGCCAAGGAGAGGATTGGCTTAAGCAGCTCTGCTCTGACTTTCATTATGCTGTTTGACTTGTTACAAATTTAGTCAAAACAAAGGAAAGAAAACATTTCAGATTTTGAAGACTATTACATACTGACATATTTACAGCTTATATAAAACAGGACTTTGCTTCTCCAACTCCAGTGGTCACCATAGGTGTTTGTCAGTGCTGCTCATCCAAGGTGACTCACATTTTCTGTGAGGCTTCACTGCAGTAGCTTGATTCTGAGAAAAGTCTTGTCTTAGATAGAGGTCTAAATCTTTACTCTCCCACCCATGATGAGAAGTGAAATGTCTACTTCAGTTGGCAGATGTTGAGTGGTCAATGTGGATGGACCAATTTCTACACTCATATAAGTTCCTTACACAAAGAGGAAGGGAAACTACCACCTTGATCTATTTGATGTGAAGCATTTTTTCATTAGTTTAAAGAAGACACCTTGCCCTGATATGCTTATTAAAGTAAAATGTGGATGTTGGAAGTTCTGATAACTCTTGAGACTTGCCAGTTTTACAGACCAGTCTGGTATTGAAAGCTGAGCTCTGAAATCAAACATGTCTAAGAAACAGTCACCTCTACTGTTCTGAATGAAAGAGTAGGAGCAAAGAAGACTTGCTGCAGTTATCTTCCACCACCTCAGGTATGGCATTTGTAGCAGAAATGTAATAAAGGACATGTCAAAGAGGACCTGTTTGTAAAATACCATTCCTAACAAGACCTGCATACAGCTCTGGTCTTGCAGAGCTGCACAAGATATTACACAAGAGAGAAATAAGTTTTTGCTGTGGTAGGAGGGTTACAGTCCAGTCTCAAAACTGGAATTCAGTGGTTTGTATTTTCACATCCCTTCTGATGCTGCAGCCATCAGACTCCAGCATCCCATAAATCTGAGCTTGTAAATCAGAATGAAACACAGATCTTTAGATGTTTGCTTCCATGCCTACATATCAGAACAGATGATATAAAGTATGACCTCAGAAACTTGCAGAAAAGTTCAGAGATTTCCTCTTCAGTAGCCCATCATCTGTATGTGATTGTGCTGCCATTGCTGAAGAGCTATAAAGTCAATCTAATGTCAGGTGATGTCTAGGCTAATAAATAAAAAAGACCAGAGGCAGAAATAAAGCACTTGTCTCCTCATCATCCACACTGTTCAACCATTTTTTACTTGCTCTGTGTTGGCCATCTTCTAACAGCTCCTTCTAAGTCAGCTCCTAGTACAGTCTGACAGACTAAGGGACTGTCCATTTTGGGGACCCAAAAGCAGCATTTTCCAAAGGAAAACACTTTTGGCTTCTTCCCAGCAAAGTTTTCTACTGTTATTCACCAGACTGCATCATCATTTATCTCCAAATGGTCTCATGCTACTTTTCCAGGCATACAGTACATACAGCCTCAATGTCATGCTTTATGCTGATAGTAAGAGCATCTAGCAAGCTTTGTTTGAACAAAAAAGAAACTGTCAGCTGCACACAGACATTCTGGACAATGGGCTTTTTGGCCTTTTGGCCTTAGCAAATTCTTCACCCACGACATTTTCTGATTTAAGCCCAAAAGAAAGAAGTTCCTCCTAAACCTGAGAAATGTCAGGCAGTTAGACTGGCTGCAGACTAGGACATGCGTGCTGCTGGCCAGGTCTTGTTTCTGCATGTCCTCTTCTGACAGTTGTTCTTGTAAGGGTCAGTCTTAGCAATAGCAGAGGTGATGGCATTGGCTTGGTGTAAAACAGCTTAAACAAAAATTATACTTTCCTATTTCTTGTGCACTTTATGTGAAGTGGAGAATCCTGTGAATATAATTTGCAGGATTAGATTACTCAGATCTACTGTCGCTTCATTTATGGACGACAGCCCTATGCCTATGAATGCAAAAAGTGAAGGATGTGGGGTAGGTAGTAGGGTGGGGCTTTGACAGAGGCTTCTAATTCCTGTTCTGTTACAGGACTCTCTAGAGGATTCTTCTCCAAGAGCTCCCTCTTCCTATTACCTCCACTAATAGGACTGAAACCTGTGTATCACCATGTATGATGAATGCTGGCAGGCTCCTTTGGGATGGGAGTCTTAAATTCCAACTGCTATTCTCTTCCCACAGACTTCTGTCAGTAAGAACCTGTTCTTATCAATTTGAAAGATGAAGAACTTGGAGATACAACCTTTCCTGCACTAATGAGTTCTCCCCCGCCATAGGTGTTCTCTGAATGATTAGCAGTAATAGTGCTGCTATAGCAAACAATACTAAGAATCAGGTGATCTTAATGAGACGATTTTGGATTATTTTGGGTTAAAGGATGTTGTGGTTTTTGAAAAAATTTATTTTGCTTTAATTTTTATTTATTTAAAATGTCTTACGGTAAGTAAATACATAACTGGAATTAACTCAGTGTACAAGATCTATTGGCTAAACTAAGTAGTGAAAGTTACCTGTAGGAACAGCATCAAGATATTTCTGAAATACAAGAAACTGCATCTTGGGCCAAGATTCAGAACAAGGGAGCTGAGACGCAGAAGAGCCACAAGGCCCTTGTCAGGTAATGCTGGCCAAGAAAACCTCCGTACTGAGTTCAGTGAAACTGGAATGTTGAGAATCCAGGCAATCATACAGAGTAGAATATTTACCACCTTCCACCTTCAAATTGTTTTAAAGTTATTAATTGACTCCAAAAGATTCCAGAAACTTTAGTACTCCCATCCTCATTTAAAACAATGAGACCACAGAAAAGTTAATGGCTTTCTGTAAGTGGTTAGCAGTGAAAGGAAGAAAAGCCCCAAAGTGATTCTGGTCCTGCATGAACACTTAATTTTGTAACTACCAACGAAAGTAAGTGTGGTATTATTATCTTTCCCCAGAAGTACATTACTGTAATTCTAATGAAACTAATTAATGAACTGATTAACATAAGCATGCATGAAATTCAGGATTTCCTATTCTCTGTGGACTTCACACTTTGTAGTACAGAATTGCTTTTCTGACACAATCAAACCTGGGAAAAATGAATTTGATCCTACGGTTTTGTTTTACCCTCTACATCTTCCATCAAAAGTAGTTTCCAGTAAAAAAAAAATAGTATTTCCTGCAAACCATTCACAATACAGCCAATAATGCACCTTTTCTTGCTAAGTAGAAACAAATCCTCTGTTTAAGGTATCAATTTTGGGTCAGGTTTGGATGCAGCACAGCCCTGTCCTGCTCTGGAACAGCATGTGCTTTCCAAGTCTGGTCAGATGCATGTTGTACAACTGCGCCTGAAGGCAAGTGGCAGCAGTTTACATTAATTTCAGAACTGGGCTTGGGACAGTGAGTTCAACAAGCATGAGAATAATGCTTCTTTCTTCAGCCATCTCCAGGCTCCACCCTGTTTCTCAAAATTGCTGAACTATTTACAAATGTTTAAGAGAACCTCTGTGTTACTAGAAGAATGTTTACACTGCCATGCATTTCTGCTTCAGGCAGAGCTATACAATCAAGGCCCACCCCAAAGACAAGAGCTGTGCTGTATTATAAAAATATGTACTGGTTCTACTCTTCACTACCATACAAGGCAGCTCTGCATTCCTGCTAGTAACTTTTTATTATCTCCTAAGTTTACCAGATCACTGCCAGATTTTTTGAACTTCATGGAATTATTACAGGCTTCATAAATATAAACCTCTGATTCTGTTTGGCAGTTTTTTATGGGAGTGCCAAAATGAAGAAAATGAAAACTATTTTGGAAAAGACTTTTAAGACCCTTTGTGCATGCTAATGGCTGCAGTTTTACAGTTTACGGTTTCAATAAACTTCACCGGTTTGAGTGAAATAAGCCTCAAAATATCACTGTGATGTTGCTATTAACACCCATCTTACATATTATGTTAGCTGAGGAACAGAATGCCCAAGGAATTTAGACAATGTCCCCTTGAATTCAGCAGAGGACTGGAATTAGACGTCAGATGTTTATGCTTTGCAGTCATAGTCTGCAGTCTACTAAACTATGCTGACTGCTTATGCCTTTAGACAGGAAGAAACTATTGCATAAAAAGAATTCCAAACAGCTTATATTGATACTGTCAATGTATTATGATTAAATTAGAAGGGGACAAGAGTCCATTTGTTTGCTGTAAATAAGAAATTTGTAGAGGAGTATTCAGTTTTAGAGATAATTCCCCCAATACATTAAAAAAAAAAAGAAAGAAGTGATGGAATAGATGCAAGTCCACAAAAGCAGCCTGAAAAGCTTCTGAATACATATCATATAGGGAGTCTTTGAATTGAAAAACGTGCATTGAATTCCCGGAATGAGAGAGATGTTGTTTGTATTCTGCCCACAATGTTCTGGCTTCCTCTTCTGGAAGGTCATTAAAATGTTTTCTAAGAACTGATGAACTGTTTACTGATTTTATTCTTGCTGATTATTCCTGATTTCTGTCCTGAACATACTTTCAAAGTTATGAATTAAAAATGCCTCCCAGCTTGTTTCAACTGGAACTTTTAAGCTATGGGTTTTTTTTGTATTTTTTTTGATGAAGATCTGTCTAACAAGTCCCAATAGCTTCCATTGAGTCAAATTCCTACACAATCTAACTCTTTTCTTTGCACCTGGAGACCACATAAAGGTGTCAGTACCTAAAACTTTGCTGTTGGAATCTATCATTTTTAGGTTCAGAATTTGAAATGCAGAAAAGGTTAGTGCCAAAATAATCAGCATGCTGAACAGAAAGTCATCCCACCAAAACACACCGGTAGGAAAATGCTGAACATGGACTTTTCAGCCTATTCTGAAGCTTACTAGCATCAGATAGAAATGAGTGCAGACCCTGCTTAAGTGTTAGTTAAGGTGCTTTTGGAACAATTCTTCAGACTGAGTCATGTGTGGATGCATTTCCCATATAGGGGGTGAGTGTGTGGGAGAGAGACAGAGGAGTCTCTTCTTGGTAACCTCAGCCAAACTTGGCAGAGGGATGGAGATCCAACACCTATTAAGTTCTTGCAACTTTTGGGAAACTTGCAAAACAGGTTTTGACTGTTAATGCTGAGACTCTGCTGAACCTCATCCTCTAAAAGAGGAGAGAAATTTCACATGGGCAAATGAGACCTAATGAATTCCCTAACCATGGGAAATGCTTTAGTCAGAGTTTATGTATTAAACCTCAGACTGGAATTCTTGCTGCCTAGTAAAATGCAGACAAGGATAGAAGTCATAAATGCATTTATAGGTTTCCCAGTTAGAGTCTCTGAAGTCTGCAAGGGATAAACTCCTGCTGCAACTTAATGTAATACAATTAGATCGTCAATTAATCACAAAACCACTGGGAGCTAAGCTGCTTTGGTCCAAGTACTTGGGAATGCTTGTTCCCAGTCCCAGGGTACAAATGCATCTCTTTACTGGGGGCTTTGGGCTTAATTAGGGAAGACACAATAGAGGAATTATCTCAGGTAGAGGGAGAAATAGCACATGGTGTGTACCTTTGTGTGAGGTGCGATAGTGAGAACCAGAACAGGCCATCAGATATGAAGCACTAAATTGCACCTGTTGTTGGAGCAAGCAGGTTGGTGACTATAACCTGTCTGGACAAGGCCTGGTGTAACTTGGTAAGCCCACAAAGTTTGCTGTGCTTTCAGCAGGGGAATGGGCTAGATGACCCCCAGAGCTTCAGCTTAAATCTTTCTATGATGTTATGAGCTCTCAAACCCTGAACTCACAGTTAAAAGAAAGGGGATTGTTTTGCTGTTATTTTGCTTAACTGTTACCAGTGCATGAACATTTGGCCTAGATGCTCTTAGCTTTTGGAAAATTTAAATGGACATTAGTGTCCTGCTTGTTTGGGAGTATAGGAATTGACTCAGACTTTTACAGATGCCTTCTCTCGCTATTCCTGCCTTTCACTCCTGATCTGATTCTGAGGAATCAGATCTGCTTCCTAGGCAGTGTCATGAAGTTAACCTCAGGCAGCAGACTTCAGCACAGAATATCAGCCCATTATCATGCAAAAACCATTTTGCTTTTTTCATTTAAATGGGGCACATCTATTAATCAATGTACAGGTACAACTGTTAGATTTTAGATATATCATAAGCATGCAGCGTTAAGACTGGATTACTGCTGAAGAACAACTTTTCCTCACCACCTATACTCTTCATGTCTTCTTCTCCTTATCTCACAACCTTGATTATTTCAGGCAGTTCCTTAAGTCTATTCTCTACCCATAGCAATTAAACAACACCATAAACTTCCTAATCTTTAAAGCAATTGTCCTTCACCACCTTAGGTTTCCTACCTTTTCACAGTAAGTTAAAATTATTCCAGAGTACCTCCATGATTCAGCATTACCACCCCTGGTTTATTTAACTTTTTTTTACTCCTTTTCCCCCTCTACTCATATTCATCCTAAAATACCTCTCCTGTGCCTCCTCCTCCTATCCAAACTCATGATCATGCTGTTTTCCAGTCCTGCACAGCCTCCAGGACTTACAGCCCCCTCCTCATTGTGTTCCTTTCCTAAAACCTTCAGAACACGTCTTCTCCCTCAGTTCAAAACCTCTTTATTTTCTGCTATGTAATTTCCAGGGTCTGGCCCTGTGGGTGCAGCATGCGTGCTCAGTGTAGCACAGACGGCATCTGCTGGGTAACTCCAGAACATCATGTGGCCGCTCTGAATATTTCAGTTACTGCAAATACAAAAATCAACTCTTGATTAATGTAATCAACTCATCCAGGGCAACCAATAAATATTTTATTGTGATGTGACATAGTTTTAATAAATGAAAAGTTAACAAATAATTAAGCTTGACTAACTTCTCCTAAACTGGGTGCAAAAGTTTTCTACAATGCGAGGCTTGAAGCCAAATCTGAACAATGCTGAGCTTAATCTGTAGCAGGAACGTTCTCTTATTTGGGTCATTTTTCACTCATTTGGGGAGGATGGCGGCCAATGGGGGAAACTCTGACCTGTTACATTTTGTTTTGATTGCTCGTAGCAACCAGAAAACTCTGGTGGTGGCACAGCAAAGCAGGTACTGCCTCAGTGCCTGTCAGAGTGCAAGGTAAAAAAAATACCTGGCTCATTTTTTGTGATGTAAGCACTGAACACAGGGTGGCAATCTACAATCTGAACCTAGTCTTGGCTCAGATGGTTTTTGGACTTTTGTTCCCTAAAGCTCCTTTATCTGTCATTTTGTTAATGAAGATACTGAAAAAGTGAACATATTACTTTCAGTACTTTGACTGATTTTTTTTCTCTCCACTTGTCCTGGATTGTTGATAATCATTAGATGATTTGTTTTCCATTTAACACCTACTTCTGGGACTTCTTTACCAGTACATTTAATTTTATTAAGTATCGTTCTTAAGCTTTATACTTAATTAATAAACTCAATTTACTTATTTACTGAAGGATTAAGTAAAGGCAGACTCCAAAGGTCCTGGGCTACGACCTTTTTTTGCAATAGGGTAGTAGATGCAACGTGGATGATCTGTTACAGCTTTTGCAAGTGTAGAGAGTCTCCAGCTTTATACCATTAGCAAGCAACTATTTGCAAGACAAGAATTACTGAATATAGTTCTGTGTGATCCTACTCACTGCTGACTGATAACGACACAGCAATATAGTTTTAATAGAATATTTCAGTTAACATTCAAAGTCAGGTATTGGCTATCTCGTGTAGTTTAGGTTGACTATGATATTCTTAATTGCTGTGGCCTACCTCCGACAGCTGAAGAGTGCCTCCCCAGAAATGACACTATAGCTTGATGGTTGAACACACATTATCCCAGAAGGCGAGACAGAATTTGGAGCTGAAATGCTCGAGGACAGCCTTGAATCCAGACATCCTCCTTCTGGAAGCAAATGCTTCACTGATTCAGTTAGAAAAGAAGGTGAACACACCCTCCCCATGTTTCACACAGAAAACTATACTGAAAATAATGTTTGTGCTCAATGAAGTATGGCAGGTGTGCAGGCAGCAGGCCTTACATCAGCACCTGGACTGGGTTTCTGTCAGTTCTAGGATAAAACAGAGCACTATATAGTCCTGACACATGAAAAGGTGGGGAGGTCTAGCAAAAGACTTTCTATTGGCCTGTCACATCCTTTTCCACCACACATAAAATCTTTCACATATATTGTTGTGAATCAAACAGGACTCTTCTCTCACAGTGTTTTGCTTGGGCTGGGAAAGAAGGCGGCTACATTGGCCCCAGTGATGCAGTGGAACACTCTTGTGGAGATGATTTTTATGATGGCCATCCACTGAGGTGCCACAAGGTATGGGGCTCTGCTGTGCTAGGAGAGCATACCCAGGACCTGGGGACATTGTACAGGAACTCTCAAATTTTTGGAGCAAGTCTCTGCCCTTGAATTGCTGAATCCTCATCCTAGGTGCCTTCATGGTGTTCTTACAGGACAGCTGTTATGCCCCTATTGCCTTGGAAAGCCTGTTGCTAGTTGAATTGCTGACCCTTTCCTAGGCCTCCAGCCTCCTCTAATGCCATAGCTAGCTCTAGTATCCCAGACCCATGCTAAACTTGGCAGAGGTTGTTGAACAAAGCATTACCATCCTGCCACCCCTACCTCACCAGTTCTTCCAGGAACAGATGGTCTAGAGCAGGGGTCCTCAAAATTTTAAACAGGGGGCCAGTTCACTGTCCCTCAGACACTGTCGGGGGCCGGACTATAGTTTGGAAAAAAACGACGGGG
>JAVSBS010017594.1:0-11837 GCA_033124195.1 Coracias cyanogaster | reverse complement strand
CAGCCCTCCTCCATCTTCTCCTGCCAGGGACATCGGCATGTGGCGCGTGGTGGCCGGGGCCACCTCCCTGACCCAGCGGGGCCCCGAGACACAAGTGCGCCGTATCCGGCGGCTGCTGCTCCACCAAGACTACGACAAGGTCACCCACAGGAATGACATCGCGCTGCTGGAGCTGGACCGGCCCGTCCAATGTGGCTACTACGTGCAGCTGGCCTGTGTGCCCGACGCCTCGCTGCGCGTCTCGGAGCTGACCAGCTGCTACGTCAGCGGCTGGGGCTCCACCAAGGCCAGATGTGAGCTCCCAGCACCTCCTGCTGTCCCCGGGGCGAGCCGGGCACCCTGGGCACACGCCTTGGGCTTCCTGAGGGCGGAGGGGACAGCCAGGGCCAGGCTGGGGGACGGCCAGAGCCTAGAGAGAGCTGGGCCCCACCCAGAGCCAGAGAGAAGGGACCCCCGGCTACAATGGCCTCCAGAGGCGCAGCCCGGCCCTCGGGGAGGCTTCGCCCCACACGGGAGGGCAACCGGCAACGCGCTGCTGGGGGCTGATTCCTTTCTGTGCCCACAGCTGGGGCTCCATCGGAGGTGCTGCAGGAGGCCAGGGTCCGCCTCATCAACACCCACCTCTGCAACAGCAGCCGCTGGTACGGAGGGGCCATCCACAGCCACAACTTGTGTGCTGGCTACCCGCAGGGCGGCATCGACACCTGCCAGGTAGGCCCGTGCTCCACGCCAAGCCCCGGCAGCCCCGCCACCGGCGCCCAAACACCCCCCGGCGCGGGCTTGGCCGGGCCCGGCCCCCTCCCACCGCTGCCTCCCCACCGCTCCGGGGCCTCCCCTCCCCTTCCCCACCCGCAGCTCCTTGCCCAGGGCCCCCCTTGGCCCAGAGGCCCAGCACTCTGCCCACAAAGCCCAGCGCGGCCTCTCGGCAGCCCAGAGGGCCACAGCGCAAGCCTGGAGCATCCCTGCTCCACACAGCCCCGCTGGCTGTGCAGAGATGGGAGAGAGCCCCACCTCCCAGGCCCAGCACCCCCTGCCAGCCAAGGCTCTGGGCCTCCAGCTCCTGAGCAGAGCCTTCTGTGCAAGGGACCCAGCTCGGGCCGCTGCTGGCAGGAGAAGGAGCCAGGCCTGCAGCTGCCACAGGCCACCCAGCAGCCCCTGAGCCCTCTCTCCTGTGCGCAGGGGGACAGCGGTGGTCCTCTCACGTGCCAGGACAGCCACGCCGACTACTTCTGGCTGGTGGGAGTGACCAGCTGGGGGGAAGGCTGCGCCAGGGCCCAACAGCCTGGCGTCTACACCTCCACCCAGCACTTCTACGCGTGGATCCTGCTGCAGATGGGACTGCAGCCAGCAGCAACCACTACTCCACCAGCACAGCCAGTTGGCACCTCCGCTCCTGCTCAGAGGCCAACACCCACGGAATCGGGCAGTCTTTGTCCCTTCCCCGTGCAGAAGCTGGTGGAGTTCTTTCGTCTGCTGCAAGACCTTCTGCAGGTCCTGAGGGGAAACAAGACGTGAGCAGGACGGTGACCAGGATGCAGGCCGAGCTGCAGGGAACCACCACCACCATTTCCCCCTGGGGCAATGATGCGGATCCAGCGGCAGCCCCAGTGTCACCGGCCTGCTCTGTCCCGCCCTCGCTCCTCCCCGTCTACACAAATGCTGGACCTCTTGCAATAGTTCTTGCAATAAAGTTTCCCGTTTTCAGGGCTAGCCACGCTTCAGTGCAGTGCAGTCTCCTGGGCAAGGCCAGGACTTCCTTGCGCAGCCCCTGCCCATGGAGGCTGTGGGCAGACAAGTCGGGCACCAAGGGAAAGAGTCGCTCAAAGGGGCTGAGATGGTGCCTGGCCAGAGACGAGGGTGCTCAGAGCCACCATGGGATGCAGGAGAGTGGCACAGGGAGTTTTATTCTCGAAGGCCTTATACTGTCTGCTGTAAGCAGATGTGGGGCAGCACCTTCAGGAGATAAGATATGGGGCTTGGACAGCCCAGGGTCTGGCCATTGTGCCCATCCCTTCCTTGAGCATGCAGAGATCCATGTGCATGTGCACAGCCTGGACCATGCCTTGATGGAGAGCCAGGCTATGATGGTCGTTTGACTGACTTTAGTGGAGAACAGGTTGATAGCCCTAGATGGTCATGTTGTCTATCATCCCATGGTCCTACCATACCAAAACCTGCATCAAGGATGCTACAATATACCCTAAGAGCGCCACATCTAGAGGGGCTGCACCAGCCACAGGGCTTCTCCTAAGCAAGTCCTGCAGCAAGTTCACAAGAGCTCTGCAGCAGCTTGCCCTCCAGCAGTCTCATGCTTCCAGAGGGAAACAGAGATGGGACAACACAAGCTGGAAAGCTCTGAAGGTGGTGAGCTGCTTGTATGAGCATGGGGGAGCAGGAAGGTGGAGGTCTCTGTTGGTCCATGGCTCTGGCTGTGAGTCTCCCTCACCAGCAATACAAGCCTGGGAGCATCTCATCTCCAAGCACATGAAACATCTCTTTCTTTGGGAGGAAAAAAAACGTTGGAGAGCCACTTAGAGCATCTCCAATCTGCATGGCTGGTGAAGTGCTGTTGCTTGAGCTCAGCAAGGGGGTATTAGTCACGCCTTATTGCCTTTAAATCCTACAGTAGCAGAACTGTCTTCCATTTGCTATTTTAAATAAGACTCAGCCTGACGGAGTGTTCCCAGCACGGTCTACCAGCTTCCCCGTTACTCAGCCAGCCTTTAAAGGATTAAGCTTTCATCTTGCCTCTCTCCCCGTGGTTTGGAAAGAGAAGCTCTGCCTCCCACCTCCCCTGTCTATAAAGTGGTGATTGCATGAAGGACCCCTGCAGAAAGGTGAATGGGGAGAGCAAAGCCAGGCTTCCTCCCCTCCCGTGCCCCCTCTTCCTCCAGTGTGAGCGAGGAAGGCTCTGAGGATGGGGCAGCCTTGGTGCCATGCCCAGAGATCTTGCAGCAGGGTCTGCTCTTCAGCCCCTCCTCTGTCATGTCGGTTGTGCGTGGGCTGGGTGATGCACAGGCAAGGACCAGAGGGATAGGGCTGGTGGGAGGAAGATCTTTGATCCTGGCTTTGGAAGGAATCGAGGAAAAGAAAATAGGAAAGGATGACCAGATGCTGCCAGGATGGCTTCAACATCTGAAACCTCTGGGCCTGCCCCATCCTCTTAACTGGGATCGGGATGCTGTGGCATCCAGAGCTGTGACCCCCAATCTTGTTCCAGCTTGTGGGCTCCCCAGCACCAAGGAAACCTTTGCTTTGGCCTTTCTGCATTTTTCAGCCTTGTCTCAGCAGTGAGTCCTGTGGGGTTTTTGCATGCTCGGATGCTGTGCTCTCATTCCTGCTTCCCTACTTAAATTATTGATGGAGATCTACAACCTCCGTTCCAGCTTAACAACTCCATTTTACTGGGGTTTATTACCAGGATCAATCAAATCAAACCCTGATGGCTTAAAAATGTGCTTCCTTTACCATCTCATTGTTATTTGCTTGTTTATTATTAGGAAAGACAAGTTTTGGCTCCGGGAGATTTTGCTAGCAGTAAACAACGTCATTAAAAACAAATCAGAAGTTCCTGCTTTGCATGGAGCCAACCTCTGTAGCACCCTGCGCTCAGGTCCCCTCCTGCCACCAATGTGGTGGCCAAGGCACAGGGAGGGGTTTGTGGCTGGGCACATCCAGGTGTTGTCCTACAATTGCTTCCTGGTGATTCATGGCTTTTCACCCAGATTCATATCTCTGACTCCTCCTTGTCACAGGGGAGACTCCTCCACCCTGGGTGTGGGGTGCTGTAGGGTCAGGAGGTGGGTCATGATTTGCAGAGGTCACTGTCAGCCAAGTCTTTGGAGGCTTTTGGTCCCGTCCTTCTGGTTGCAGAGGGACTGAGCTCCGTGCATTTGGGGGATCTGGGCTCTTGCCCTGTGGTTTGTTCCTCCCTTCCCACAAGGAGCAATAGCAACATTGACCTTGGGAGGTGGTGGGACATCACTCCTTCATGGGGACAAACATGGTGATTTCAGGACTAAAGGGGCTGACAGCCGGGGTGAAGCATTGCAAGTTTGGAAAACACCACAGCTTCACCTCCAGGCTCCTTCCCAAACAGCTGTTCTTCCCTGCACCATGTGCTCCTCATCCTGCTGTCCCCACCCCACTCCCAGCCCTTTCCCCTGGTCCAACCCCACAGGGGAGCAGAGCTGGCTGCTTCCTCTGGTCAGCATCATCTGAGGGAGCTTCGTCTGTCTCTAAATCAGGCTTGTGCTTTGCAGCACTCAGATTGTACAAACAAAAACCTCATCAAAATAAAGCCCAAAGCCCAGGCAGAGCAGGCTGGGGAGGAGATCTGGCTGCCAGGAGATGGGGCTGCCCGTTCCCAAACCTGGGCCACCATAGTGGAAGAGGTTCTCAGGGCCAAGGTGCTGGGAGAACCGCTGTGCTCTTCAGAGCTGCCAGCCCAGCTCACAATAAACAAATTGAAGAGTGATGGGGGAGATAAATTGCTTGTTGTTTTTTTAATGCATGCAGTGAAGGAGTTTATTTTTAAACCCGTCTGTGAGTGATGCCTGGTTTGATCTCCTAAATGAAACTGATTTATTCTATTTGCACTGGGGCTTGGGAGAAGAGGGATTGAGCTGGATTTAATTTATGTGTTTAACTTTGCCTTGGCAGGACTGTGACAACAGCAGACAAATTGGAGCTGAGAAGCTCCCTCCGGTGATCCCAATGATACAAACAATTTTCCTGGGTTTATCAGATGATCTCGAGTCACTGATCCCAGTTTGCCATTTGGGGCAGGTATGAATCGTGTGGCCTTGGGGGAAGCTGGTAGAACCAGGGCTGGTCTACCTCACAGAGGGCTCTGGGACTCTTGCAGAAGATTTCCACATCTGACCTAGAAATCTGGTCTCCTCCTCTTCATGGATCTGATTTCCCAGCTGATTGATCTTGCTTTCATCAGCTCCACCTTAAACTGTGTCCCTCTAGATGGGTTAGGACGGAACACAAAGACTGGATCTACTGTTTTATTGGGAATTCAATGCACTGAGGGATTCACAGCCTTATGAGCTTTTGCAATGTTCCTCTCCCCTGTGGGCATCAGGGAGGGCTTCTGGGCTTGGCCCTGGGGTAAACGAAAGGTGACAAATGACCTTTGCTGTAGATCCATGACCTTCACTCCTCCATGGGCTCCTCAACTCCCTGTGGGATTGTTAGGGAAACCCTGCTGAGCAGATCTCAGCGGTGACAGAGGCTGGGATGGAGCATTGCTGTAGTCTGTGCTGAATGGAGGCCATAAAAGTCTAAATTACTCTTCTCGAAGTCTCCCTTAAAAAGGATGTGAGCATAGAAGCGAGTCTTAAACCAGGCAAAATGATGAAGTCACTGGCGTGGAGGGAAACAATCATTCAACACCACCAAGCCATGCATCACTTGGGATAATTATCAATTATTATAAGCAGAGCAACTCCCCTCCGGAAGCTAATGAAATTTCACATGGAGCATGCTCTGGGAGATGGATCGTATCGGCCTGGACAAGATTCATCTTCTCTAATGTGCCACTTATTCCTGTTTATGCATCTTACAGCTCCATGTGCAAAAGCACCTTCCTGCTGGGAGGGATGAGGAGCCTGGGATGCTCCTGCCCGCAGGCGGCTGGACCGACCGCACCGCTTGGTTCTGATGCATCAAACCCCAGGTGGGGGCTGTTGGTGGCACTGGGGAAAGGATCCCTTCCCCCTTCTCTCTTCCTAATCCCTGCCTTTGGTGGCTCCCTGCCTCTCTACCCTCTGGGGATCTGTTTGACAGAGCTGGTGGTGGCCTCTGTGCCACCTTCCCCAGCACCTGGTTGTCCTCCCCTTCCCCTCTGGGTCCCTGCAAATACTTCCCCCCTCCCGAGCATCACCAGCCCTTTATAACCATTTTGCACAATCAAACACACGTGGGAAGTAATATTTTATGTACAGTTTAGAAAACGGGGAGCCCATTCTGGGTTTTTAATGTTTTTCCGATGTCCTGGCACAGCATTTGCAAACCTGCATTTGAGGGGGAGGCCAAGAATCCTACCCTGGCAAAAAGGCACTTACTTTGCTTCTAAATATTTCATCTGCAACCCATATGACAAACTGCTGCTTGTAAATACAACTATTATGCCTTATTTTGTCATACATAATTGAAGCGCTGGCTCCTGTACTCGGCAAACAAACACTTACTTTACAAGGATGCTTTCCTCTGGATCCTTCCAGTCCCTGCAGCAGCTTCTCTCCCCCTCAGGGCTGGTGGTGGATACTGGTGGGGGTCTCCTCTGGGGAAGATCTTTCCATCTCCACAGATGGAAAAGTTCCTGTTGGAGATGGCTGGAGGTAAACCCCCAGGCGCTGCCTTTCTCCCACGGTCCTGATCCCTTCCCTCCTGGTTTCTGCCTCCAAAAACTACTCGCTGGGGCCTGGGGCTGCAACTGTACTTTGATTTTTGCAAATGAGCAAAACTGCACCAAGAATAGACCCAGCTCGTAGCCCTGCTGCTGAGATGCAACCAAGGCAACCCCACTGCCTGTGGCATGTCAAGTGTTGAGCTGCTGCCCCATCTCCTATCTGCTTCTTTACCATGGAAATGGGCTCCAGCACTCCTCCCACCGAGCCTGCCAACGTGATCTTGGTACTTTTGGTGCTCACCGAGGTCAGCGATCACCTTTGATCCAGCTTTGCCTGCCGGCAGCACAGCACCATGTTTATTAATGAGCTGGAGGTGGGTGAGCAGGAAGATGGCAAACTTTAGAGCTCCTATCACTTATTTAGATGGGTCATGACCAAAAAAGGATCTGGGAAGCTTGGGAAGCACCTTGCCAAGATAGATGGATTGGAAAGGTGATGGAGAATAAAATTCATGCTTGTCAAGTGAAAATAATGTATGTTGGAAGGAACACTTTTAATTATACTTACGGGTTATCAAGGTCTAAATGAAAAGTAGCTTCTCCGTAGCTTCCTGGGTGATATGTGTAGCTGGAGACATCTAGCTATGACTGAAGTCTCTGTGATTCTAAGTCCCACTGGCCCGGAAGAGCTTAGAGGCTGGTCCTGGGGCATGCAGGGATTTGGGAGAGGGTAGCAACTGTAGGGGAGCAGTTTAGAGGAGAGCTTAAAAGCAGAGTGATGCAATGAAGTAAGTGGTCCCTGGGGGCAACCAGACACCTCTCTGTAGTACTTCTTCTTGCCCAGGGACACTTGAGAGTACTACATCCCTGTGCACCGATAGAAGATGCTGTCATGGAGGTCACAGATCAGCTATAACTGGGTAGGATTAAGAAGAAACAAGCTTTACAGGTCATTTAAATACCGCTTTATTACACTGGTTTGTGAAGTAGCAGGTGGTGCACGTTGTGGGAAGCAGAGCCGTGAGCTGAAAGGGCTGTGATGTCTCCTGGAGATCTGTGCTCATTCATAGCCCCAGCGTTAGCCAGGACCCCAGGGTGCATCACGACTTGACTTCATTCACTTTTGTCTGGAAAGTTGTGGAAACCTAAGGGGCACTGCTGAGCTTGGCTCAGCTCTCTAGGAGAACTGAAGCTCTTTGCATCAACCCCAGCACCCTGTCTTTCATTATACTTTTTTTTTTTTTTGAGGTCAGATTACTGTGGTCTTGCCCTGTAGCTGCTCCCCTCTCTTCTGGACCTGTCCATGCCAACCCTCAAGCCATGACCATGCATATCTGTGACAGGGGTATTCTTGTGGGCCAGCAGACCCTGCTGATGGACACAGCCCAGGATGCTCCTGGATCTGAGAGCAATGCTTTAGGGCTGGACAGTGAAACTCCCAGCAGGTCATTCAGACATTGCAGCTGTGCCATTAATAACCTAAACGAATAAAATCCCGCAAGTGACCCATGAGGGACACTCACAGAAGCCTTGGGGTGACCACTTTCCTCCACAGACTGTGAGAGCATCCGGGCAAACCTACATCTTCTAAGTCCCAGCCCTGCATATGGTCTTGAGACAGTGTTTGAGAAGAGCCAAAGGTGAGACATCCCATCTTGGTGTTGATCCAAACCTTCCTCATGGCCAGCTCAGCTTTTCTCTGCTGCACAGCCCATGTCTCACAGAAGCCCTTTTGCTCTTGCAGCCTGGACCCTGCCTCCACCCATCTCTCAGGTTTGGCTTATTCATTTGGTCAGCTCAGATCTTGCAGCGAATCTCACCCTGGCACAATATGCTCCACGTCCCTCACTTTAATTGGCACGGGTTGGTGCCTTGCGCCGGGCTCTCTGCCGGCCGCCCCGTGTGAGCCCATCACGTCTGAGCGCATCAAACTGCACGCTTGACAGAAGGACTGACAGTTTCCAGCCAGGGAGGCTGCTGCAACAGATGGACCGGCTCTGCCAAGGGCTGGGAGCTTTGTCCCGTGCTGCGATGGGCTGCCGGGTGCGGGGGCTGCGAGCATCAGCTGGGGCTGGCGGGCACCCACGTGCCTTTGCACACTAGTCTGGTTCCACTTTGCTCTTCTCCTGCTATGTTCTCCTGAGGGAGCTTGGTAGGAAAAGGGGGTTTCTGCTCCTACAGAGGTTTTCTGCTCCTAAAAGCTTCTCTTCTTTGACTATGTTTTCCATGTTCTCTGCCAAGCCCCTCAAGTGACCATAGCCACAGACACTGGGAATCTCTAAGCAAGGACATGGACCCTCAAGAGGACCCAGTGGGGGTTGCAACCAGACTGAGAAAAAGAGAAGATACAGCACACAGAGGCAAAACACATGAGCTGCTGCCTGTCCACCTCTGACATCTGCCAAACTTCTTATCCTTCAACAGAGCCATCCCTGCCCTTCCCTTGGGGCTGCCACCACAATTGCATGCAGGAGCACAAGCTGGTCAGTCCCTGCTGGTGTTTGCAGTGGGAAAATGGAAGAGTGGCCTGACCCCCACAGGGACTGCAGCTGGTGAAGGCCATGGCTGGGGGTTCCTTTGCTGGGACACTGGCACCATCAGGTCCCATGGAAGCCCCTGGACCAGCTCTCCTGGATGTATCACGGAGAGCCCAGCAGGCACAAAGCATCTTCAGCACGTTCAGGCAAAACAGTGTCAAGCCACAGCTGCTGAGGTCTCTGGAAGACTGGAGGGAGAGATGGAGAAAGATATTTAAAGTGACTGCGATGGTAAAGCAGCTTGGCAGGAGGCAGGGAGCGAGCCTGGGGACCTGCTGCTCTGGGGAAGCCAAAATCAGGGGCAGGCTGCAGGACTGAGATAAAATTAAGAGAACAAAAGTGTTTGGAGGTCTAGGGAGGGGAAGAATACAACTCATGATTGGGAAGTCCACAAACCAGTGTCCTGGGAGAAGTTTTCATCCCCATCCTACACTACTGACCACAAGACCCACCACCACCTCTCACCCCAGAGCTCCACCAAGGCACACAGGGAGATGTGGCTGAGGGCTTCAATGCCTTGGTCCTTCAGGGGCTGCAAGTGGGGTCAACCTGATCCTGCCTGTGCCAAACCCCCTCCGCAGCGTTCCCCAGATGAGATGCAGTGATGCTGGCTCGTTCTGGTCCACGGCCAGCGCAGCATGTGCGCTCTGAGCGTGCCGGTGGCAACTCGGTGTTTCTTGGCTCGGGGAAGTGCAGGAACCCTGTGGAGTGTCAATATTATTTTTTTAAGGAGGCTGAGAAATATTTCTATATCTGGCATAACAATGCAGAGGCATGAAAACACACAGAGGAGGGGAGGAAAAATAGCAGCTCCTGATAGTGTAAACCTCAAGTCAAACATGAAACGCATTAATATTCAAGTGCTATATAAAGCCAAAAAAACAACAACAACTGCAGCTCTCCAGAAATGCTCCGAGCTCTTGGACTGCCATCAACAACTGTGGGGTAGAGAAGGCAACGAAACCTTCAGAAACCACCAAGCTGTGGGAGAAACACTGTAAAAATTCCCATAGGAGTGGGATCAGGCTTTGGCTCTTTCTGTCCAAGCTAACACACAACAAAGACAAGCCTTCTGCTAAAAACATGAGCCTAATTGCTTCTAATTAATCTCCTTCCTGGCAGTCTCTGGAGGGAGACCCACGTTGAATAGACCATGGAAATGTACTTTACAGTCTCTGATTATCAGGAGTGATAAAGCGTTGATCCTCAGAGCATCCGACGGGACAGAGGAGCTTTGTGTGTGCTGGAAATGAAGCTGGTATAGGAGGGAGGTGGATTTTTCTGCACCCTGGTCTATGTAGTTGGGGGATCTTGAGCAAGCGGCCATGAAATGAAGGTGACAGTGATCCTTCTTCCAGTGAGGACACTGGCCTTGGACAACTGACGTGGAATACTGCTGAAAAATAGCAAGGGTCTCCAGAAATATTTGTGGGATATTTTTCTGGTCCTTGTGGAAATTTCTCAGGAGGCAAAACAGCTGTGGTGGGAGGTCAGGGCTGTGTTGACTGTGCTATAAATACAGGAGGGGTGCTCTGCCCTGGAAACCAGACATCTGAATGCAAAGCTGAGCTCTCTTATTCTCCAAAAGCGCAGCTGCAGTTTAGAAACTACCTGTTGGGGCTGGTTCTGGTCCTGCTTTTTCTCCTTAGGCATTTCTGGGCTGCCCATGGGCTATTGCTTGTCGTCCCAGGCCTGAGACTTACTGCACAGCACAGACAGTCCAGGGCCCATGCCTTTGCCCTGCGTAGCTCCAGGGGGGGCTGTCCCCTTGGGTGCCAATTCTGGCTTGGCTTTATCAGCCTGTGTCTTGAGGATGACTTTACCCAGCTCCTGCCAGGCCAACCCCCTTATCAGTCCCACCAAACTTCCAAGTAGAGGCAGCACTTCCAGCACTTGCACAGGAGCTTCATCTCCCATGATGACTCTTGGTATCTGTCATTTTTGACATCAGGTTCTCAGGTGTCTCAGAAGCTGATGATTTGTGGGGCTGCTTGGCAGGGCACAGTTTGTGTCTCCCCGCATTGCTCTCCTTGGAGCATATCAGATGTAGCCTTTCAAACTAGAAAAAAAAAAAAAGAAAACATTGCAGATGCAAGCTTGGTGTTGAGTTTATGAGCAAAACCTGTCACCTTCTGAAAGCTACTTTTTCAGTGGGAACTGGAGAAGCAGCTGCTCATTTGAAAAGCAGAGCATAGAGTCTGGGTAATTTCTCAAGGACAGGGATAGACCTGGGACAGCCCTTGAGCCAACGTGCTTGTTGCTGTTGCTCCTTTTCTCCCACAGCTTCTCCTGTGCCCTCAGCTGTACAGTTTGGAGGGAAAACCAAAAAGCCCTGACACTGATTCACCTGATCTGTTGAACAAGACCTATGTAAGGGCCAGGCTCTGCAGCCCTGTGCTGGAGGGGCTGTGGAACACTGTGATTAATGCAGTGTTGGAGGATGAGAGTCCACGCCCCATCCTTCATTTTGATTGATAGACTCTCATTTCAGATCGAGTGACTTGCTGCTCCTCGCTGTGAGTGCTATCTTTATCACCAAGCAGCACCCTCATCATCATGGTCCCAGGCTTGAGGGGTCTTCATGTGCTGGGATGAAACCAGGTTCAGGGGCCAGAGTGGGAGACAGCAACAGCAGCCACCAGATGTGGGGCTCACAGGATGGTGTTTGCAGCCTTTGCTCATGCTGTCCCTAGGCCTGCTGGAGGCATCAGCCGTTGGGTCACCCCTCAAAATCCTCACCCCCTTGGTGATGGGGTGTTGCAGTCCAGGCGCAAGCGTCCACGCCACCTCCCAAAAGGGAAGAGGATTGAGGGGAAAACAAGATACTTCCTTCCCCAGACCCGCAGGCAGTTACAGAGGCCGATGGGTATTTAACAAATTTATTACCAAATATATTTACATAAATAGTATCTACTCTATAAAAATACCACAATACACCA
>JAVSBS010017591.1:13610-24933 GCA_033124195.1 Coracias cyanogaster | reverse complement strand
AAATTGTAGGAAACTCTACATCTTAATTAAGTACAAGATTTAAAAAAAAAAACCAAACCCGAACATTTTAAAACACATTGTTAGAACCAGGATCCTGTTATTTTGGCACTAATTGGAATCCATAGGTCCAAATCCTACAAAAGGCAATCTTATGAAGCAGTCTTGCCCCGAATGCCACCTAACCACAAATCATTAACATGAGCTTTGCTCCTTAGCTTTTGGACTCTGCTAGCTAATACGATAATATTTTTTATGCATATCTTTAACAACTCTGGTTTTGGCAGATGCCTCTGCAATTTATTACTGCTCAATGACCATCATGTGACACTCCTTTAAAACAAATGTCACTTATTCCCCAGTTCCAGTAAATATGCCTTTCACTGGAGGTAGGTACTTCACTATGCTCATTCTACACTTTTATGACATTTGATATATCAGTATGTCCTGCTTTTAAGTTTTAAGAAGATCAATACATAGGTTTAATTGTTTTGGTCTTTATGAAGAAGAGTACTCTCCTTTACTCTGGTGATCTGAATGGATGAATTTTCCATACATTTCTGGTGCAGAACTTAATATAGAAGAGGTTAAATCAAGTCATTATTGAAAAAAAATACTTAAAAGTATCTACAGTTTAATTCCATAAAGAAAAATCACTGTAAGGCTCTTATCTGTAAGTTCCATTAATTTCAAGGTTTGCTATTATGGTAATGCTACAAGCGGGCCTTCTTCAAGTTACAGTGCTAATCTGAAATACCTCTGCATAAGCATATTTAAACCAAATGACTACACGCAACGGTTCACACCATTACTTTATAATCAAATAAAATGGTAATACTTAATTGTGCAGTACAGGGAAAACCACAGGCAGACTGCTTTCCAGATCAAACATGCCACCTGAAGTGAACCTACTTATTTTAGAGCTGGTTTGTGTATGGAAATCTAAATGGTCTTAATCATACTACTACAGAGACAGTCATCCACATTTTAGTATTCTGGACAAACCACTATTAGGGTGAATTTGTCTTTTTAAAATCAGTTAATACTCAGTTCCTCAGTGATCACTGTCAATCTGAACAAGGTTTTATAGTATAACCCCCCAAAAGCCTGTATTCTCACAACATCAGATAGCAACTCCTAAGGACCCACTGAAACTCATCTGCAGAAGGCCACAAACAGAGCAGAACAGAGTAGCACTGGGTGGCAGCAAGCACTCTTGCTGGCTCTACTAGCCCAGCAGGAGATTATCACAATGCATGTCATCAGACACATAGATTCAACTTTTTAACAGTAGGGGACTGCCATTCACAATGCAGAAAAAAAACCCGTCATGTGGTTCTTAAACATCGCCAGATCAGCTTTTGGAAATGTTCTGTTTTCATTCTAGCAGACAGATAAAAGTTTCTTGCTCTTTTATCTGAAATGGTATCAGTCGTCATCCTCTGGGAGAAGGCTGGAAAGAGGAAGTAATTCTCTTAGAGCTGGATCTATCTCTGTATCTATAGGCCATGGCACTGTGGTACAGACTTAATTTCTCTCCTTGTTAACTCACAACTTAAACTCAGTGATTGAAGGTAATGTATTAGAATTGACTCACTCACCAGGACACTCAACTACAAGCAGTTATGAAAAGGAAATGAATCTCCAAGTAAAACCAAAATAGAGAACCAACCAGAGGAATGTCCAAAACACATCCTGTTTTCAGATCATCCTGTGTGCCCCTCATTCAACAGAAACCAATTTTTATGTAAATTGTGACTCTAAAGCCTTCCTCAAGCACCAGAGGCTCCTTGCAGGAAAGACTTTTAAGAAGAGAAGGCTGGGCAGAAGAGGTGAAGGAGGGCGGCAGTTCACAAGTTCCTTTTTTTTTTTTTGGTGGTGGTGTTTTGTACATTGTGATGGTATTTTCTTAAACAAAGAAAACACATAATTCTCCTTCAGATTCTGAATCAACAAGCTTAATAGATTCTCCCCATTCCCTTCTGCTTTCAGGTAACGTATATTTGAAGAAGACTGAAAGGTAGTAGGAACAGCTAAGACTCAATAACTGACTCTGCACTGCTAACTGGTTTATGTTCCTAGCTTCAGAGGACAGCATGCAGAGGAAAGTTTGAGTCAGAGCCTTTCGTATTAAATTCCCCATGATATAACAAGAAAAGCTTCCAAAATAGCTCTATCTGTGTGTCATCACCACTCCAGTGCATAAGGAAAAAATGGTAACATAGCATTACAACGTTACAAGACAATGGTTGTGATGGGGAGAACAGGAAAACTAATTTAATGGCTTGGCGCACTACAACATAGGAGTCTATTCTTGAAGAATAACATCGGGGGTTGGGGTGGGAAGACAATATTTTTAAAGTTGTGTACAGTTTCAGCAGTGGAGAGGCCATCCTAGCTTTGAGAATACTGCTGTCAGCCAGATATGCCTCTATAAAACTTACATCTTCACTTGTGCTCATAACAAATGTTGAAAATAATTTTTGCTAAATGTGTCAGTCCTCTTTCAAAAAAGATGCAGCTGAACACACTGCCTGTTACATTTTGGAAGTCTTTTCATATTAAGGGATTTTTGTAAGGTCTATTTGTGCCACTTCCTGGACTTCCAGTGAATGACACTTTTAAATGTTCTGGGCTTGATTACATTAAATACAAAAGTGTTTACAGATTGACTTATTGAAAAAAAATACTCCACGTCTTACTAAAAAAATTAATGAAGAATGTTTTTTTCATTCCCACTATCTGTGGTATTCTTATTTCTCATAGGTTGTCTAAATCGGTTTAAACACATAAATTATAACTAAGAGAAATTCTTAATTCTTTTTTTTACTAGAGTGGCAAACTGCAAAAAGGTATGCACATAGACGCAACGACACACAATGTGTCACTTAGTATGAAAAAACATCTGAGTGACAACTGAGCTGGCATCTAATGTACAAGCAGTAGACGGGACTTGTAGGTTCCATTTATTACCTGCGTCACGTGTTCATCTGTTGGGGGAACACGGAGCAGAGCGCGGGAAGCGGCCGCTGCGGTCAGGCCCAGGCTCTCTGCGCTTCGTCGGTGTCCGAGAGCCCCCGCGCGGGCCCTGGGGCGCGGCCCCGCCACGCACGCCGGCAGGGCTGCTCGGACAGGCCTTTCCCGCGAGGTGCCGCTTTGTCTGGGAGAATTTCCCAACCAACGGTAAGCAAACGAAGTTACGCGCAGGGAAAAGGCATCTTTGCAAGTACTACAAACAACAGCCCCACGCGGACGAGCCTCCTGCCCGATGTCCCGAGGCCCGTCAGAAGCCTCCGCTCCGCCCCGCGCCGCCAGCGCGGCGCTGCCCTCGCGCCCGCCGGAAGTGCGCGGCGCTGGGGTGGGCCGGCGGCGGCAGCGCGGGCGGCTCCGCAGCGGACATGCCTGTGAGTCGTTTACCGGCGGCGGCCGGGCCTTTCCGCGGGGCAGACATCGGGCCAGCGGCCGAGGGGCCGCTCCCGGCTGACAGCTGCCCTCGGGCCTCCTCGGGACGGCGCGCCGGGTGACAGGAGATGTCCCGGCACCGCGCGGCGCGGCCTTCGGGGCCGGGAGGGCGTCTCAGGGGCAAGCGCCGGTACCCAGCCGGCGGCAGCGAGGGCCCGAGAGGGCTCTCGCTCTCCCCGTTGCCCTCAGCCCTGCCGGGGAGGTTGACTGTAGCGCTGCGGCGGAGATGGCGAGCAGCGGAAGGCGGCTTCGCGGCACCCAGTCTACCCCCGTAGCCTGAGCGCTGTGGAACCTGGGGTGCCTTTCCCTCTTGTCGTCCCCAGCTGGCTAAGGATCTAGTGCATCCCTCCTTAGAGGACCAGAGGAGAAAGCACAAAAAGAAACGTCTTGTGCAGAGCCCAAACTCCTACTTTATGGATGTAAAATGTCCAGGTAAATATTTAAAATGTCTGTGTCTTACTGAAGGAAAAATAACTAATTTTGTATGCAGATTATCTGATTTTTTACATTTTTTATCTCAAAGTGATTTACTTGTTCTGCAGAGAAAACAAAAATCTGTGTATTGCTTTTTTTTTTAACAATAAAAGTTTTAAACCTTTTTCAAAAGTTAAACAATCGCTTTGAATTTTATTTTCTGGAGGTCTGGCGTGAGATTTTTTTCTTTTTTTTCCTTTACAAAATCCTGGCAAGTAGAGAAAAAACAACCCTCCAGAAGTGCACGTATAAGAAGTGAGATGAAATGGATGCTTTAAAGCATACATAGCACAAGTTTCAAATAGAAGACAGCATTGTTTTCCTCCTTTTCTACAGTGATTGATTCTGGAAGAGCAAACATGAAAATGGTTCACAAGGATACACGCAGGCATACTGGGACTTCACATAAAAAGTAAAACACAAACCAACTGCCTTTTTCACACGCTGCTGTTGACAACTAAGCCGAACTCTAGCTCACCTACACAGGGGTTGTATTTAAGGTGTTGCCTGTGTCTGCTTTTCACAATTTTAATTACTTTAGCTCACAAACATCTCAACTTCTCTTTTATAAGTGAAACCATGCCATTTTCTAGCACAATTACAGGAGTATGTTCTACCAGTGAACAGCTTTGACCAGCACAGCTACATCCATATGGAGGCAAAGAAACTGCCAAGTGAGGTAACTTAGCTCCTAGCAACTCCTGCAGTATAAGATTATAGCGGTAAGAAAAACACGTAACTTACTTACAAGACTGATCATCCTGACTAGAAGCACGGGAATTGTTGCTGTATTCAGGTTTTCTTATTACCTTATTCCTTCTCAGTAGCTTAGATTTCTAAGAAGCTCTGAGAAACTGTTTTCCATCTAAAAGTGAGGTAAATTCATTAGAATGGTTTGAAAGTAAAAGGTGGTTACTTTTAAAAATTACATGATTGAAGGCCAAGCCACTGATGTTTTTTTTTCTAAACCTTCTTCAAAGCAGAGTACATGCATGCATATCCTAAGATTCGGTTAATATCAACATAGGTCCATAGGTCACTGGTTATCTTCACTGTTGTTGGATTAATTGGTTATTGAGTTTCAGAGATCATATAGGATCTACAGAGAGCAAGAGAGCTTCAATAATGGCAGTCCTAAGCACAAGGCACTGAAAATACCGGACTGAGTAACATTCAGTGTTGTTGGAAGTTGCTACGTAGTTACTGAAATGGATTGGGCTTGTTTCCCTGCAAAATCCACAGTCAAAAATTCATCAACGTGGAAGTTCATGCTCATGGGCAAGCACAACATTTGCTACGCTTAAATTGTAGCTGCTAGCACTTTTTAGAAAACAAAGATTTGCGTAGTTGCTATTTATGATTTAAACAAAGCAGAAACCTGTATTCTAATAGTAGTTCTCTCTACGAACCATTCTCTTGTCAGAGAGCTTTCTGAGGACCTTCCTCACAACATATATTCTGTCTTATCTTTCTGGTCCACATATGCTGAAAATGGAATCTATGCTCACCTTTAACTGTTTCTCTATCTTCTATATCCACACATCTAAATTAAATCCTTCACAAGTTTTCTCTCTCCAAAAATTCCCTGTGGCTAATTAAAAGTACTTTTCAGGGAAAACAAAATAGTGAAAATCTGCTTGTCTAAGTTGTGTATGAGAGAGATTTCCCTCTTAAGTTACAGAATTTGGAAGTTGTAGACAAAGTATCTTGCATCTAGAAGTCTTTTTGTTTAACTATGATGCTACCTTTCTAGAATGCAAGAAGCACATGCCTTATGTGCACCAATTATTAAACAGAAAACAAACACAGTCTGGAACAGCAGTGTTTATATTCACAGGTGCCAGACTTTGTCAACGGCAATGTTCTACTATTGCAAGTTAAATATTTCTCTAGCTAGATGGGTTTTTCAGTTCAGCAGAGAAAGCTAGTCTAGAACTCCTCACCTTTTTTGCAGGACATATGCTCCAGGCAAATTAGGGCTTGTCAGCCATCAGGCTGTGATGATTTTTCACATGGCAAAAATGTGATTTTCACATGCACATATGCATGTTAGTAAAAGCAAGTACTTCAGACCACAATAACAATGTTTTGCTTTGTTCTAGTTGGTATGCTGTGTAATGAAATACAGATCCACTTTTTAACAAGTGTATTTAAAGCGTCTGATTAAGTTATACATACAATAAAAGAATCATGCTAAAAATACTCAAAGGAAAGTTTAATAATGCTGTTTTCCAGGATGCTACAAGATTACCACTGTGTTCAGCCATGCTCAGACAGTAGTTCTGTGTGTAGGGTGCTCAACTGTTCTATGTCAGCCTACTGGGGGTAAAGCCAGGCTCACAGAAGGTAAGTGGCAATGTTTAGCATCCTAAATACTGCACTTAGATAAATGCATTTATAGCCTGCAAATATTGTAGCTTTGATTTTGAAAACTGATATTGGAGTGCTTATTTTTGCAAATGACTTAAAGATGGCTAGTAGAAACATTGTTACTTGCCTCCAAATTGCACTTTACTTCAGATTCTTGTTTTTAAATCACTAGACAGATACACCAGGCAGCTAAGCAGCTACACTTGATTTTAGGTGCTTTGACTTGTCCTTTCCTTTAGCGTATTTGTAATAAATACTGCCTATTAATTCTGAGCTTAGTTTAGAGCATTAAAAAGCACCATTAGAGGAGTAGGGTACTTTTGCCAGGCGAAAGCGATTTTGTGCTTCTGCTAATAGAGTGGTGGCTTGCCTATCCATACACAGATAACTGGTCTAGCACCAGTAACTTGAAATGCAGCCCAGCATCTGCGATATATGAAGAAGACTGGAAACACTTGAGGGTTTAAAAACATTGAAAGAACAAATCCAGATTTCATTCATGTTTTGTTTAAAGGATGAAAGGTAAATACATCTGCAAATTGCATATAGTACTCCTTATACCATGTGCTACTATACAAACATAGTTTGAGGACAGAAAAGGCACAAAGTGCTAAATCTTCACCTCCTGTAGTTCATCAAATTAAAATTTCTTGCATGGGTTTTCCTACTTAGGTTGGGTGGCCCATTTTCCAAGGCAGTCTAACAGTTTAAGGACTATTCTATCTATGCTGATGTGATTCCTTTACAGGCTGCTCATTTAGAAGAAAGCAACACTGAACACTTCACCATGGGGTTCCTGAAAGCCTTATCCATTTAAAAATGCCTGTTAGTACAACAATATAATTACAGTTGATTTTGTAAAAATTATATGCTACTGGTGACTAATGAGCTGGAATCTCTTTTTCAATAAATGATTTAAAGTGCACATTTTTCCTGCAAGTTTGCAGACAACTGAGCTCTATTTTTATAATGTTACTTTTAAACAGTATATTGTTAATTGGGTGGTGTCATTTAATATAAAAACCTTGGATCTTCTCTGTCCCTCCCCTCCTTAATCATCAACTACAGCAGTGTAATGCATACTGCAGTAAGAATGCATTTTTTAATCCTTTGTTCCTGCAGCTACCCTAACAGCAAGGGTTGCAAAGGCTAGATGGATTTTAAATGGTTCATGTACTTTCAACATTGTTTTAGTCCCATTTCTGTGTTGAGTAATGTTGTGATAAATAAAATTATAAAGTTACTCACTTACGTTCAGCTGTTTTTCTGGAACATATGGCTTTTCCCTCCCTGTAATCTGGCCTCAAAACTTCATTTGGTATTCTATCCTGATTTTTCTATTAAAGTAATAAAAAAAAAAAAGGACTATTTTGCAAAACACTGAAAACATCCAGTATAGAGAAAGCATCCAGTATATAACCAACATTAAGTCAGCAAACTACACAAACAGCTGTGAATGGTATCCAGTCATTAAAAAACAGTACAGCTGAACCATACAAATATTCAGTATTAAGTACTGACATTAAATAATTACATTTTGCAATGAAGAAACAGGATTTTAGTCAGTTTCTAAGACATTCCTTTCTAAATGGCTGTTAAAATGCAGGGGTTTTTAAACCATGAGAAAGCATTCAAAGTAAGTCTTAAATGTAACTTATTTTACTAATTAAGTTATGTATCAACATCCCTTTCAAAGTATCAGGTGTCTTGGTGAGCTAACTATTGTTGGGAATTTCTATTTAATCTGTGTTCTTAAAACTTGTATGTTTCTAGTCAATTAAAAAAACAAAAAACAAAAAAACCACTGGCTATTACCATGTGTTGCATTTTCAGATAAATTTTATTTCAGTTAATTCAAACAGTGAACACTTTTTGCATTACCAGATGCAAAAAGTAGGTGTTTGACACAGGACTAGATGCACCGACTTAGTATACGTGCCCTTTAAGAAAAAGTACAGTTTTCTGTCAGTGCCATACTGCATGTACTCTATAAAGGTTAATTTAAGAGTAAATTTATCATGAAAGCTGCTCTTAATTGCCTGGTTAGTTTCCCACACTTAATGCCACTCCATCAAAGAACTGGTTTCCGAACAAATGGTCAAGCAGCAATATTAATTCACTTGTGCCCTGGAAGCATGCTAAGGCCAGACTGATTCCTAGTCTCCCCAATCTCTGCCTTCTCTTCCTCCACCTAAAAGGCAAGAACTCATGAGTAAGTAAATACGGAATCAGAGAAAATCATTGACCAATTTTGTTCCAGGTGCTGGAAGATGAAATTTAGACATCTTCCAGCATCCACAGATACTGTAGAATCCATAATACTATACAATAGGGCCACAGAAGTTTTTTTAAAAGCCTTAAGTTATAGGACATAGAGTAATGAACATGGTATGCATGTAAAAAGTTGGTGGCTAAGCATATTCTCTGACGGGAGAGAGATGTTATTAGTATCTTGGGTGTTAAAAATGCACTAGACACTTCTTGCCATTACTCATTTTCATACATACTTCAGATATTTGCACTGATTAGTGTTTGGTCCTGTACAGACAAGCATAATGGTAAACCGACTCTTCTACATTCTGAATCTTTGTCTAAACCCAAACACAATGGTCTGTGAGTAAAACTTGTTTTCTCTGAAGTATGCAGAACAGTTTTCAAGAGCAACAGCATCTGCAGAACAGATGCATCAGACAAGAAAAGTATGTTATAAATCCTAAAATAATGATGTTACTTTTCAGATTTTCTGCATTTAAAACATTGTATTTGGTCTATTTCTATTCATGTATTCTTCAACATGAAAACAAGTCAACTACTTACTCTTGTTTGCTGCATAAAATGCGCAATGACTTGTGCTGCTGCATGTTTACCCAGCTAGTAGGTGCTCAAGATTGGGGAAAAAAAAAAAAGAGTTGCTGTTGTAGAAGACACTCACCTCTCATACCTCTGTATGGGAACTGTCAAACAGTATTAAAAGACTTCAGTGGAAGAGTAGAAAATTTATTGCCTGAACAAATGAAAATTTGTTCAGAAAGGTTATCTGTTGTCTCTACTGATCAGATATTCTTGAGGTAAAGATAACCTAGTATTAATGAATAAAAAATATGAAGTTTTCATGAGTGGGCCAGAAAACCCCAAAAAATAGTTTTATGTGTAAGCTTTTCCCGTTTTAAGGCACAAGAATGACTGGAACTATGAAGAGTACTAAATTGGTCCTACTAGCTTCAAATAAACACGTAGGTAAAACACTGACACCTTAAAATATTACATTTCCTGGTTTGTCAGTCTCAGATAATAAATGTTATCACAGGCACACTGGGAACAGAGATGACAGCACATTGTTTCATCACAGGGCAGGTAACAACTATGACGTTACTACTAAAAACACTAACATGGGAAAGAGACAGGTAAGGCTATCTTCTGCTAGACATCTTGCTGCTTAAATTCAGAAAGTAGAGCTGCTAAACAGTACAGGGACATCACTATTCAAACCTTTCCTGAAGGATACTTTGTTTTGTCTCAGCCTGGAAATACTGTCTGATGTAACTGCAGGGGAAGTGCTGTGGGGGAGATTTTCAATGCCATTATGGAATATGTAAAATTAATATAGTCAGGTGTTAATGTATTCCTATAGTAAACTTGAAGATCAGAAAATGTTTCTTTAGCACTCTTACCACAATTTATTGTTCAGCTTTGTGCAAAAGTACCTCCTTGAGGCAGGTCTCCAAACACAAAAAAGGATGGTTTTCCAAAAAACCTCTCAAAGTCTGTGAGACTTCTACTAGTGGCCTTATGAATAGGCTTTAAATTTTATTGAGTTCCTAATTCCTATATCTAAAGGAAGATCTACATTACAAAATACAGCCATTTCTGGCTACCAAAGTTAGCACGTGTATCATTCAAAAACAGTAACACAGTTTGACAGCTCACCATGTTCTGCTTATTCAGGTATATTCAGCTGTGGAAATAATACCCTTATTTTACAGTAAACCAGTTTCACACATACTCTGTATCCAATAAGAATGGAAGAAAGGATATCTAAATAACAAAAAAGGTTTTTACTTACATTAGCTTCATTCTTCTCTAATTCCTAACAATCCACAGCGCTGACAAAAGTGTACTTCTGCTATAAGTCTGCATTCTGCAGGTAGCTTCGAGATTTGGGTTTTGTTGGTTGTTTTTTTGTTGTTGTTTTTCTTTTTAAGCCAATAAGAAAAGCACTTAGTGAAAATGTAAGAATCAACAGTAAAACCATTTTTCTTTAAAAAGTAATGACAGTTTTGGCAGACTGGAACTGTGAAAATAACAAATTAGGTATCTGTGTGCTCAAATCAAGATGTGAAATTTATCAGACGTTTAACATTTAAGGTAGATAATTTGTTGTTTTACTTCTCAGTGCAAGAAACTAATGCTAGTTTTTTAATCTTGGCCAAGTGCTTCACTAGATGAGAAAAGAATCTGCTAATATAATGGTAGTTTACACAGGTACTACAGGAAGTCAAACTTGACTGTTACGTTCTCCTTTTCTTTAAGTTGAGAACTTCCCTGAGAGATGAATTTTATTTACACATAAATTTAGCACCACTACCAGAAGCTAATTAAGTGACTTTTTTATGCTTTTTCTTTACATACTTTTAGTGATTTCAAAGTCAATTACACCCTTCTCCATATGTTTTTCATGTTTCAGTACAGCAAGTTCAGTTACACATATATATTTCTTAATCTATATATTGTGCCCATTTTTCTTTATCAAATTCCCTTGCAATCTTTAAGGCCGTGCTGTTCAGTGAAACTGATTGCATATTACAGATAATACTAACAATTACTCCTCTAGGTGGTGCCACTAGCCCAGTTTCTATAGTTTCAGAGTTCAGCTCTTCAGGAAGAATTAGGAGGACACTGCTTGCCCCCACTGCACCACCTGTATGAGACGCATAGTGTCTCTGCTGTCTGCAACAGCCATATTGTTGTTTTTTCTCTACTACAGCCCAAGCCATAGCATATTTACCATCCCTGTCCCATG
>JAVSBS010017591.1:0-13510 GCA_033124195.1 Coracias cyanogaster | reverse complement strand
CGGTAGATGATGACACCACATGGCACTAGGAAATGTGACTCAGAGATGAGAGGAACCTGTCAGGGGCAGGAGCTGGTGGACAGGCAGGATAGGACAAACTATCTCAGTTGAGGCAGCTAATTTCTCTCCTCTGAGTAGGAAGGTAAACCAAGACAATTGCCCCAGAGCTGTCCAGTGTTGGAGAATTATGAGAAATGAGTGAGCCTGAAGACTACAGGGTCTACTTGCAGATGCTCCTGTAACCCAGATACGTTGGTGTTAGTGCAGATTTGGCTGCTCAAAAGCAACCATTTCACTCACGGTGTCTCTTTGCTTCCCTCTGTGAGTCGAGGGAGTTTGTGACTTCAGCGTGAGACTCACTGTGAGTGAATATGGACAAAGTCCAGGTCAAGGAGTGCTTTGGGGGTTTTAGGATCTGTGCCTGATCAAAAATCTGTTTCCTATGTGTCTAGGGCCATCCACTTTCAGAAGTGGACTTCAGAGGATGTAACGGGGATGGAATTTCCAGCTGAGGCATGTAGTTTGTCTTTTACTGAACCAGGTCTTCCTTCACCAAAGGTGATTCAAAAACACCCTTCTGTGTCTGTTTGCAGCTTGTTCTCCAAGCAGACCAGGTGGCAACTGGTGCCGATGGGCTGAAAGATGCAGCTACAGACATCAGTGGAGAAAGGTCAGGTCTGAACAAAGCTGCTGTAAGTCCCAGGGGAATGATGAGAGAAATGTGGGGACTGGGGGTCAGGACTATAGAGGGTCTGACCCACAGGCTCTTGACTTCCCAACATCTGCAGTCTCCATTTGGAGATGTTTGGTTCAGTATCATTTGGAGATGGCTGACATCACTTAATGGGAAATTCTTAAATAAAGAAGGGACGAGAAAGAAACTATTTATTCAATTGGTTTTTGGTTTGGTTTATTTGGTTTTTTTCTAATTCTTGAAATACTTTCACTTTTGAAATCTCTCTAACTCTCCAGATAAGAACTGAGGCATTAAGAAATTTCTGCCCAGAGCCTTGTCTTATTGGGGTATTTTGCTTGTTCGTGAGCCCTCTGCTGCCATGTTCCTGAGCTGCAAGTCTTGAGAGTGGATTGACCTGGCCTCGAGAGAAGCAAAAGTCACCCTCCAGGTTTCTGAGGGTGCCAGTGCTCCCGCTTGTTAAGGGTTAGTGCTGGGCTGCCCACCAGACAAGTGACAGACGCTCTCTGTTAACCCCTCTCCCTTCCCAAAGGGGAAGAGAACGGGAAGAAGGGAGAGAGACTTAGGGATGGGAAAAGAAAACTGAAACACCTTTAATGAAAATAGCAACAATAGAATGAAATATGTAAAAAAAGAAACCAGACCTCACCCCCCTTGATGGCAATTGCGTCACCGTCAGCACTGGTGCTGTGCAGCGGGGCACTGCAGATGTCCCAGACTGGACTCAGTGGCAGAAGGGAACCAGATTCAGGAGCTGGATTCTGGAACTGGATTCAGGAACATGCAGATTGGGGTCAAAGGCAGAACAGACAGAGTCCTCCTCGGACGCCAGCCACTGAAGAAGAGGCTTCACCCTCGTAACCCTTCATCTTTACACCAAATATTGTGTCCATGGGATACAATCCCTTGCTGGTCAGTTCAGGGTCTCCTGTCCTGGCCTCTCGTCTGTGCAGGTGCCACCTTTTCCTTTCTGCACCCGCAATGTGGGGCACAAGCTTGAGCAGTGACCTTGGTCTGCACAGGAGCAAGTACAAGCAAGAGCCTTTCTGCACCCAGCCCTTGGTAGGAACTGTAAACATGGAGTGATGTCACTGCTGGAGGCAGAGACTATGAACACCTGCCGGGAACTTTCGAGAGTGCCATTAGTGAGAAGACACTGAGCTGAAAAGTCAAACCCCTGACCAGAATTAGTTCTGCTCTAACTCAAAGTAGGACACCTGCTCTTCTCCTCCTCTTCTCCTGGCATTTTGAACATCCTGCTTTTGGAGTCATCTGCTCTGCTCCTTTCTGTCTAAAGACAAATGTAAAGGAGAAAGGAAACACGACAGTCTTTATTACAACTATTTTTCTTGTGCCTCCTTCTGTTAGCTGTGGATTTTGATTGAAAACCCATCATAATAAACCAGGGAGTTGAGACTTGAATAGTGAGTTGTGTCTTCACTGCAGGTGCTTCGGAGAACTTGTTTTCTCTACAGAGCTCTCCCTATAGTCCGTGGAGACAAGAGAAGACTCTAGAGGTTGCGTCCTCCCAGCCTATAACTGGCATGAAAAGAAAGGGTTCACCTCTCTTCCAGACACTCTGCCCTTGCTCCGCACTTAGGTCAGGACAGTTGGTAGTCACAGCAGCGAGCAACTGTTTGGAAACCACCGTGTTTCAGTGCAGACGGATGTCAGATGAGATGCTGTGACAGGCAGATGTGGAACCTGAGCAGATTTCAGGTACTCTTTAGAGTACTAAAGAAGGCAAGTTCTACTTGGCCTCTCTTCTGCCCTCCCCTCTCCTCCCCTTTCCTGAAGAAACTGAGAGCAAGCAGCTGTGGAGGACAGCAGGGGATGACCCAAGAGATCCTTGGGATTGTGTATTTAGAAATCCAGAGATTCTCAGGGATTCCCAGTCCAGAAAGGCAAGTACTGAAAAGTAGAAAGAAGAGCTCTCACCATACGGATTTGATTTGCCTTGATGGTTTAGCATTTGCACAATAGAAAGATGAGTTTGGTTCATAGGTGTGACAGATGCTTGGAACAGGTCTGAGTGAGTTTGGAACTTCCCAGGAATGGGGTGAAATAGCTGAGATCCTCTGTTCTGGAGAAAGAGTTCTTTAGGAGTGTTTGGCAAGGGTAGAAAGAAGACAAGAAATGTGTTGAGGAATCTAACTGCAATGTGAAACAGGAGAACCAGAGCATGAGAAATGCTTGAAGGACTCTGTCTGTGTTACACAGGAAGACGGCAAGGAAGGAGAGAAGCAGAGGAGGAAGGATAGAACCTTTCATCCAGACTGCTGTGCTGGTTTTGGCTGGGACAGAGTTAGTTTTCTCCCTAGGAGCTGGTTCAGGGCTCGGTTTTGGAAGCAGTGTGAAAATAATGCTGACAACAGACAGATGCTTCAGTTGTTGCTCGGTAGCGCTTCTCCTGAACTAAGGACTTTTCAGTTTCCCATGTTCTGTCAGTGCACAGGTGACAAGAAGGTGGAGGGAGCATGGCCAGAAGACTTGTCAAAACTGGCCAAAGGGACGGTGCACACCATAGGACGTCATGGTCAGTACATCAGCTGGGGTGAGCTGGCCATGGGGGACAGATCAGTGCTGGGCATTGGTCATCGGGGCTGGGCAACCGCATGGAGCATCACTTGTCTTTTGTGAGGTTTTATTTCTCTCTCTTTCTGTTCTATTCATTTCCATTATTATATTTTAATATTATTCTTGTTATGAAATTATGTTTTAGTTATTACTGAACCTCAACACACAAGATTTACTTACTCTTCATTCTCCTGCCCGTCCTACTGGGAGGGGGAAACCATGAGTGAGGCGCTACATGGTGCTCGGTTGCTTCCTGGGGTCAAAATATAACAACTGTGAATTTTTTTGCCATGTTTCTGTCTTGGCAGGATGAACTGAAATTCAGCACAGGACCAGAAAATGAAACTGCAGTTACTGAATTCATCCTGGAGGGTTTCTCAGAACTTGATCAAAGACTGCAGCTGTTTCTCTCTCTGGTCCTTCTGCTCATATACCTGACAACAGTGACAGGGAATGCAACCATCATTTTCCTTGTCTGTGTGGATCACCACCTGCAAACCTCCACGTACTTCTTCATCAGCAATCTGGCCTTCCTGGAAATCTGGTTTACATCCTCCACAAGCATCAAATTGCTTGTGATCCTGGCTTCTGGCAGGAGAAGCATCTCACTCAGCAGCTGCTTTGTGCAGTCCTGTTTCTATTTTGCCCTGGGCTGTATAGAGTTTGTTCTACTTGTTGTCATGTCCTTTGACCGCTATGTGGCCATCTGCCAGCCTTTGCGCTATGCTGCCATCATGAAGCCTCAGCTCTGCATCTACCTGGTGGCTGCTGCCTGGCTCACAGGCTTCACACTCCTCAGTTTCCATCTCGTCCTCCTCTACAAGCTGAATTTCTGTGGCTCAAACAAGATCCACCATTTTTTTTGTGACAACTCACCCTTGTTCCAACTGTCCTGCTCTGACACCAGCCTGCTTTGGAAAATAGACTCTATTTTCCTTTCCTTTGTCGTACTGGGTTCCTTCTGTTTGACTCTGGCATTTTACATGGGCATCCTTTCCTGTGTTCTACACCTTCCAGCAGCCTCTGGCAGGAAAAAAGCTTTTACCACATGCTCTTCTCATCTCACCACCTTGGCCATTGCATATGGGAGCTGCATTGCTCTTTACACATGTCCTTCACAAGATGGTTCCTTGAAGACCAATGGAATTGTAGCTTTGCTGAATACCGTCCTGTACCCGTTCTTAAATCCATTCATCTACAGTCTTAGAAACAAGCCTGTGAGAGTGGCCCTGAATGATGCCCTTGCTCGTGCAACGTCAAGGCTTTTCCCCTTACTGTGAACCATTTCTGGACAAGAACTCCAATGATCTGCTGTTGTAGATTCAATCACAGCAATTCATTTGTATGTAACCTCCAAACACAG
This sequence comes from Coracias cyanogaster, assembly GCA_033124195.1. Taxonomy (NCBI): domain Eukaryota; kingdom Metazoa; phylum Chordata; class Aves; order Coraciiformes; family Coraciidae; genus Coracias; species Coracias cyanogaster. The sequence continues at coordinate 8,876 of JAVSBS010017591.1, read as the reverse complement.
AGGCCTCAGGAGATGGGTGTTCTTGTTGGATTGTGTTAGGTTAAGTGATAAGAAGCTCACCTGCACACAGCAAGAAGGTGTAAACAAGGACAGGAGGAGTAACTCAGTTAATGCTCTGCCCCAGCTGCTCCCAGGCCCATCACTGGACAGACACCAGCTCATCAAGAGGCCACCTCCAAAACAGAGAAGTGCTTGGAGGAGCAATGGCAAGCAGGAACCCAAATTACAGGCTCCTGAGGAATGGCCATCTTGTCCCAGCTCCTTCCAGGGCTGCCCAGGGAGAGCCGCCAGCCCCATTGTACAGGTTTGGAACCCATCAAGAGGAGTCACAGGGAGCAGATTTCTGCATTACCCTTTGGACCAAAGGAATTGTTGCCCGGGGATGTAGGACACATGATGGGATGCAGGGGAAGAGCATTTTTGGATTGCACAGGACTTAGGACGGGAGTTTAGGGGAGGACCCAACCAGTGCAGTCTGTCCTGTCTTCTCATTAAACTTCATTTCTAAGCCTTTCCCTGTGTCAGCAACTCTCTAGTCTGTGTGAGCAGGTGAGCACAGGGGGGAGTGAGTGCAGCAAGAGGAGCAAAACCAGGGGGTCAGACAGCACATGTGTGTGTGTGAGTGGGGTCGTCTGTACCAGCATCTGGAATGGGGCTGTGGCCTCAGGGGCTTGTCTGTCCAGGTGCCTGCCATTGGTGAGACTGGTGTCCAGGGGCAGCTTCAGAGCAGAGTGAGTGTCTGAGCCCAGCTGCTGAGGTGCCCTGTACAGGTCCATCTATTGTCACAATGCTTCTGTGATCCTGGGCTGAAGAGAAACAGTCGTGTGGGGGTGTGTTTCTCTGTACATGGGAGAAGTGAAGCGATGAGGAGACCTCAGGTCCAGCTCCTGGGTAGATGGAGAGTCTAAGACCAGCTCCTAGAGGGACCCACACTATGTGGGGGTGTGTGTCTGTACAGTGTTATGACAATTGCTCTCCCCACCACTCTTTCTAGTATGAATGTACATGAAATCACTTTCTTACTGTCTCCATAGTTTCCATTGTACACTGGTCAGTCATGGTTGAGTAAGCAAACTAGAGGACAGCAAGTCATCCCAAGAAGCAGGAGGAGAACCAAGACCTGGAAAGAAAGAGCTTTCCAGGAAGGTAAAAGATACTCCTGGAAAACCAAGAGTGCACCAGCCTCCCAGCCCCTCTTACAGAGCTTTGAAACTCTCCCGCCATTTCCTGGTGTCTTAGACAGGGAACTCTGGCAAGACCAACTCCAGGGATGTCTGGACCAATAGACAAGAGACAAGACCGCTGATGGATGGTGGTGCTGCAGAAGCACTTGCTTTGTCAAGTGTTATTGGGGTTAGCAATGGGTAGTGTGTGTGTTAATTGGTGATTAGTCAAACCCTCTTGTCCCTGAATGCTTGGAGGGTAAAAGAACTCTCCGTACTGACCACGATCCCCAATTTGTCTAGGACACCTCAGGCACAGGACCCAACCTTTACCTTTGTAATTCTATACTTTGTGTCCGAGCCCCAGTCCTCGGTCAGCATGGGCCAGCTGTAAATTTCCGTAACAATTTAGCACCCAGATGGGTCACAGCCCACTCACCTGACCCAGTGCCTCACTACTACCCAGACCCTGATGATCTCCACTGTGGGACTGTGAGTGAGTTCCCATCACACTGAGCATTTCCTGCTAGAGAGAGGGGAAAAAATTCTCTACAGCGTACAGCCTGGATGGTCCAGACCGGATGAGAGAAAAAAGAAATGTCACTGCAAGGGTAGTGCTTTGGTGCAAGAGGTCACAATATCACAGGATCACAGGATTGTTTCGGTTGGAAAAGACCTTTAAGATTGTCACGTCCAATCCTTAAGCTAACTGGCACAAGTCCACTGCTAAACCATACCTAGACAATGTTGAAACAAATCCTGGGATGGTGATTCAACCTCTGCTCTGGGCAGCCTGATCCAGTGCCTGACAACCCTTTCAGCGAATACATGTTGCCTCATGTCCAAACAAAAGTTCCCCTGGTGCAACTTGAGACCCTTTCCTCTTGTCCTGTCACTTGTGAGTTGGGAGAAGAGACCAGCACCCACCTCACTACAACCTCCTTTCAAGGAGTTGTACGGAGTGAGAAGGTCTCTTTTCTTCACCTGTTAAAAAGTGATTCTCTTGACCCAAAATTTCTCATACTTTTTTCTTCCTAGTCTCTCCTTTGTCCCACTGGCTGCTGAGCTCTTGCCCAGAGCCAACCCACCACAGCAAGGAAGTTCCTGATAACTGGGAGGGAGTTCAGTGGAGGGACACCAAGCTGCTCAGGAACTGAAGCAGTTATCGGGGAGGAGAAAATGAGGGAAAGGGCCTTGTTCATCCTGGGGAATGGAAGGTCTCAAGAACCACATAGCAGCCTGCACATCCCTAGGGAGAAGTTTCCATGAAGATGAAGCCAGTCTTGTCACAGTGGTGCCTGGCAGGATGCCATTGTGTAGACCACACCCCTCCCTGGACCACTTAGCCATGTCAACATCTGGGCTGCTTTTGTGATGTCAGCAGCAGCCATTGTGCTTTTGTTTAGTACCAAAATGCAGGTGGCTGGGACAGCTTGGTGCCTCTGATCCTGCCGAGTGGGGCAGCAACTCAAAACATCTTGACTCAGGAAGTGTGAGGTAGAAGAACAGATGGTGAGATGGATTAAGAACTGGCTACATGATAGAGCCCAAAGAGTGCTCATCAATGGTGCCACGTCCAGCTGCAGACCTGTGACTGTGTCTGGTTTGAGGTATCCAGGAAGAAGTTTGCCATTAATGTTTTTAAATTGTCCAGCTTGATAACTGTACAACAAGGCATTTCCAAATTTCAGAAGGTCACCTACTGACGACAGAAATCCACCACCAGCCCACTTGTAAGAGTTGTCCACATATGGTGCATTTACCAGGAGTCCCTTTTTGTTGTAAACGTAACACCTAGAATTCAAGAAAAATTCAACCTGTCATTCTCAGATACTATGCACAACTATTTTAAGCTGCTCTATCTTAACAGAGCAAACTAGACCTGTATTAGCTTGTTCTCATGAAACAATAAAAAAATATTTTAAAAAAATTCTAAGATATATTTCTTGCAGAAAAATAAAAAAATTCAGACAGGAAGACAAAAATTAAGGTGACTTCTTAGGTTAGAAGCTTTGTATCAACAGAAGTACTAATCATTGTACCTGCTCTTAGGATATACTAAGGGTAAAGGCAATATACAAATAAAAGATGTGACAGAAATCTATAGAGCAGCTAGCACAGGATTTTTCTTAAATCCCTGTAATAGATTTAAGGTGTTTTAAGAAAGAGGAAACACACAACTGCCCCATGATTATTAGACACTCAGCTGAAATTTCACTGAAGTCCTACGTGACTGCTCTGAGACAGTAGTTTCCATTTATTATTTGATTTCCCCCCCCACTTGGCATATACTACAACTGAATATTCTGGAACTGCTAAGAAAAGTGAGAAGCATGAAAGACTCTTGCAAAATCTGTCATTAAAATAGAAATTAGAAACTACCAACCAGAACTGCAGGATGAACTATCAGGAACACAACAGGGGAACAGACAGAATTATGCTTTTGAAAGAAACAGTTCAGTCATCAGTGGATTAACTTCATACAACATATGAAAAGGAATGTTGAATAACTATATAAACCACAAGAGGCCTATGTACTACTTCTAGAGTTATGAAAAGGAACCACCACAAAAAAAAAAAAAAAAAAAAAAGCAAGGGAGCAGGGCAAGCCTGCTATCAAACAGTACTAGATAGTACTGTACTATCTAGTCTGCACTTATATTGGAAAACTTTTAGAGAACTTCTGAAAGCTGTAATACTGAAAATCAGAGGCTAAAGCAAAGGAAGAGAGATGAATAGTCCAAGACTACCATCAAGTCTGCCAGTGACTTGATTATGTCAGTGTCCCTATAGTCAGTTTTTCAATCACAATAAAAACCTGTTGGAAATATGCTGAAATGCTTGACTTGCACCTCTAAGAGATCTAGAACATGAATTTTTAAATATCTTAATGTCAGTGAAACGTAATATAACCAAACCATTAAACAAGCCACAACATGTCATTATGTTCCCATCTGAGGCACCAAGGTAGCTATTTGGGGAAGCAAAACTATCACATTAGCATCTCAGTTTTGCTTAACAATAAGTAGCCCATAAAAAAGACCCCTAAACCAGCATCTGTCCCAGTTCTTTCATCCCCACCATATTTCAGTTTATAAAAAGGTTAATACACACACATATATGTAAAAGAATTTGACTGTACAAGCTTGAGAGCATCACTAGCATCCAGAAGCGTTCCCTAAAACATTACAAATTGCTCTGTATGTGTCTGTACATAGACTTTAAATATACAATTATATGCAAATACTATAAACCTTGGATTCAACATGTTCAGCACCATTTTCATTCTTTGTGAGCATTTTAGAAGCCACGTTTTAAAAAAAGTTTTAAGTCTCACTTTTGTGAGACTTTTTCCATTACTTGCTTTTGTGACTTCGAATTCTTCTGCACCAACATTTAACAGATGAGTCAAAAGATCAATTAGAGCTCAGACAGGTAGGTCAATAAAGTAAGACTGGAGGGAAAGGCAAGAAGCTCTATCCTTATCTACTTTACTGGAATGGATTACCTCGTTACATAAGTTACATAAGTTTCTCCTTTTTTTGTTTAGGGGTTTAGTGTGTTGGGGGGGTATCACTGTTACTGGTTTTGTTTTATTTAAGTTAACAAAAAGAAATTAATTGGTAAAGCATATTCTGTGTTAAACAGAATTCTGGTTAAAATTAATACTGTCATTTCTGAAAACCTTTTTTTCTGTGAGACTATTACAATTTCAAGGAGCTCTTAAAAATTCAGTATATTAACCAAACTAATGTAACAACATATTCTAACCATCTCCTAGTTATTCCTTTATTTTACTCTAAATTTACCTGCTTATTTGTACCCCAACTAAATGCAAAGTTCCAAGTCACCCTTGCTACTCCCTCCCATATACAGTCTTATAACAGGAAATAATTATTTCCTATTCTGTAATTTTACATGTCAATTACAGAACCAATACCATAATGCTGACATAGAATCAATTACATTACTAACTTTGAAATAGCATAAGCCACTTCATCTAAAAGCCTGAAAAAAAAGAATTTTCACACATTCTTAATTGAGTTGGCTTAATAATAACAGAAAGAGCAACAATTGTTGTGGGAAAAAAAAAGTTTCATCCTTGTTTACCTTGCTCTGTTATATATCATTGCTTCATTGTCATCTAGTACTGTTGATAGCATATCTAAATCACGAAACATTTTTAGCATATAATCTGTAAATTTTTGTCCTGAAACTCTCTCCACAACAGCGCTTAAGAGAGTAAAGCCATACGTTGAATACAAGAACTGACTACCTTGAAGAACACAATGAGAAAGGGGAAAAAAACAAGTTAGCCACGTAATGCTTAAATTGTATCTGAAGGATAAAATTTAAGTAATCGTATATGCAAACAAAACTATATATAGCCACAAATAATCAATTGAAAGACGACTCCTCCACCCCCATTTTAATATGACAATATCACAAGCTTAAGACACCAAGCCCTAGGAATTTCTGTACTGTAGCAGAGACAGATGCTTCTTAAGTGCACATAGCTCTGAGAACAGCACTAAAAAATTTTCAGGGATCTGTATGTACAGCCAGGTTTCATGCCAAGATATGAAGACTGGCATTTAACATCCTTTCCACAAGATTTACCATTCTAACAAGGATATCTGGATTTGGAAAGCTGAAGTAAAGCATGAAATTAATTCTTAAAAGACGCTCACCTACTGTGACTTGTTTGTGTGTCTAGACCCTAGGTATGAAAAGACAAGGGCAATACTCACTCAAGGTTTTCAAAGGTTTGATCACTCTTACCATAGTGTTTCTAGTTCTAGTTTTCTAATTCTAGAACATGCTGAAAGATTATATGAACACGAACATGCATATTATTTAAGAATTTATTTACAAAATGTTTCATTGCTTTGAATCTCATTCTTGTGTTAATGCTTTTTATGAAACATTTACATACCAAGCAACTGCCAAACTGCCTACAGTCAAGCCAGATCTCTTCCTTGAAATGGTTCCTAGAACTCTACAAATAGTAAGTGGTTAACTTCTCCCTTCCTACCCCTCTCCCCTTAAATGCACATTATTTACTGTTTATCAGCAATACGTATCATTTGCCTGTTAACCTAACTCATTTAGAACTTACAGCTGATTCTCCTCAAAGTCCTCTCTAGAATTACTTTAAATAATTCAAACAATAAATAACCTCAAAAATTCAGTGATTCTGGGGTCTTTCTGTAGACTTTAGCTCTGGTTTAGTGCCTCAATTTTTTTTGCTTTTGGTTCATATCTAGAAGGCACAGAGCATGAGTACAGCAAGTGGGTATCCATTTACAAAATACTCTGCAGATAGAAATTTGTTACAAAAAATTACAATCAGCTTTAGCGTTTATAAATTCAGCAACTGCTGATAATGCAGAATATGCATTTCATAGCACTTACTGCATTACTTAAAGGTCCTAGGAGAAAATTCTTATTTCTGCCCAAAGTGCCCCTTTCTCTTCTCCCCTGCATTAGCTGGGACTCTTTGTATTACATTTTAAGTCTGTAACTATTAGAAGTATAATTGTTTAAGTCAGTAGATTGATAGCTATCTATACAAGACTGTTATCTAAAATTGAAGTGATAAAATACTGATCAGTTCAGTCCTCAAATGTGATGTCAGTTCTAAAACAATTACATGACCACATGATTTGCGCAGAATAGCCCAAATTCTTCTCTGTTGAGCTTTTAATGGGGCACAAGAAGGAGGAAAAACAAACAAACAAACAAATACACAAAAATCCCAAAAGGGGGGAAAAATGGGGGAGACACACAACACAAAACAACCCCACAAAAACAGTCCTTACTACACTTTACTATCCTCACTGGATGTAAAACAATTTAAAACAAAAATTTCACTAGAGGAGCACATTCTGGTCTAAATGAATAGAAACTCACCTGGTTTAAAGACTAAAGGATCATTTTTAAATATCTTCAGTGATTCAATCACACTTTCAAATTTTTCCTTCAAATAATATTCTTCTTGCTCAAATTCCTTGTCTCTCCTGCCAGGTTTTGCATTTCGGCTTTTTACCTCACTTTCATGTTCTTTCCTTGGTTTGACCGAATTAGTCTTTTCAGTTCCTTTGCATTCTTGTTCTTTATCCTGACAGGGTTTTGTTAGTTTAAATGATCTGTTTGCCTTTTCCTTTTCCTCCATTACTTTTGTAATATCTTTTTCATAGTGACGAATTCCACTCAAGTGTGAAACTAACAGTCTCGTAGTAATAGCGACCTAGGTAGGAAGGACAATATTTAAATGTGAGCTCTCTTCATCAAAGATACAATGCACAGTAAATCATCAGAAAAGTAAGCAAGGAACAAAAAAAGATATAAGACCTTTTAAGTCTCATCTACTAAAGCCAGTTAAGATATATACCTGTATATGCCCATGCTACATGCTTTATGTAAAACTGAAGATCCAGATCTCCAGTGCTGCGTTTTCAAGCAGCAAACATCAGTAGTGGTCTAAATAATTTTTAGTGTTTTACAGGAATAGGTCCAGATACATGTGCCTGTACACATATGGCTGTACAATGACAGGAATAAAAATGAAAAAAAAGTGTTACCAATAAACAATTACATACCTTTTCACCCTCGTAGACCTTTTCCGGAAATTCAGGGACATATTTCTGCACTGGAGTATCTAAATCCAGTTTTCCCTCTTCCCACAATTTAGCAACAGCCATCATTGTAAGACACTTGCTAATACTAGCAATTCTCATGATTGTCTCTGGCTTACATACTACACGATTCTCTACATCAGCATAACCCAAACCTTTAAGAAAATAAAAACACTGTGGTAAATATTTTGCATAGAGACATGCTGAATTAATTATTTGCAATTAATTAGATTTACTGGCTCCTTAAAATGCTTCTCCTCTAGCTAAACTTTGACATGAACCACTGAACTATCCCTGCTCCCACTTCAGTTAATAACATGTTAATGTTGTAGGAGCAGTTAATCAAAGCCCATCTCAAGTCACTGATTAAGACTACAAAACAAACCTAATGATAGATGAGACTGAAAATTCAGCCAAAACTTACACTCTTGAGGTCAAATACTCAATGTACAAAAAGTAAAGAAACCAAAATCTAAATTGTAAAATAACTGACCAGTGTGCATAAATATTCCTTTTATTGTTCTGAATTATTGGTTGAAACGGTAAAGGGTCTTATTTTATCAATACAGAAATTGAGAAAGGGAATTACTTACAAACTCAGCAATTACCTAAGCAGTAGGTACACAAAACAGTACTGTTACACAATATGCTTTTGCAGCATGACTTTAATTAAGAGACAGTTTAATAGTCTCCATACCAGCATTTTCATATGTAACCAACCTGCAAGTCTGGTAGCAAGGACTGGAACTAGTAAGGCATTATCAACCTCCCATACTAGTCTTCAGCTTGAGCTAGGTTTGAAGAAACTGTGCAAGGGATGTTGCAGCATAAAAAGCAATGGAATGCAATAATACTTGCAGTTTTCAGTACAAACAAAGTCTGTAAGCAATTCATGTCTGTCTATATAAAACTGTAGTCTAATAACGAACTACTCAGGAGAAAAAAAACCTCTCACCAAAATACAAGAAATAAAACAGATGACATGTCAGTTGCCCAAGACCATTTCTTTTACATAAAGTTGCTACTCAAGTGCTTGCATGGTGCTTGTGAATGTAGATGCTGTATCCTTCAGTGA
>JAVSBS010017589.1:8724-32498 GCA_033124195.1 Coracias cyanogaster | reverse complement strand
AAATAAAACATATAATAGGTGAATCCCCCCCCCCCCCCCCCAAATGACTTAATATAAATACATGGTAAAACCTCTGTGAAATTCTATCTCCCATCTATTTCTTCTACTAAAAGCATGACATTTGAGGCTGTCTGAAATATGTCTGTCAATCTGAAGGTGACTCAATGAAAACAAAATCCCACAAAATCTTAAAAGGTAAATGTTCTAAAAAGTCAGCTGTTTTCCTGTGCCATTGTAAACAGCTACTTTTTATTTTCAATTTTGAAACCATATCTGTTGCTAACCATTTTAAATATTTCCAAAATCCAAATAGTTTGTTCTGGATTGAAGAATAATTTTAATTTGCCCAATATGTTTATTGTTTTTAACAATAAACTTTTGGGTAGATGCAGCATTGTTACCCTTTACTCAGCCAGAGAACACACATCAAAAAATCAGGATATGCCTTGTCAGTGAAATGTAACTGCCTCTGATCAGTGATGCTGATTTTCAATTTAATGCATACTTTCTATTCATCAAGAGAAGAGTCCATTATTCTTACTATGCATGGAAAACATTGATTGAGTGCTATGTCTAATTAGTGTTTTAATTGAAGTACACATAAAAGATCTGTCTTATTATATGAGATAATGATTGCTCTCTGAATATTTTAATAGTTTATAGCAAAATGTATACATCACACAAAACAATAAATTGACCATTCCCATCAAAACAAAATGTAATTTAAACTAAATCAGAAGTTATAGTTGATTTCCTGGCATGATGAGTCTGGCGTCAAACTGTTATTTAAAAATAATTAAACCCAAAACCATGACAAACCCATAAAACCAAGTAGCTGTAAAATTCAATCTTATCAGCACTGACATATAAAATTAATTTCTTTCATTAAATTATGAGATCAGTTTTGGATAACTGACCTTTTGCAGCTTTGTACAGAAAAGCATTGCAGTGAAAATAGAAAAAGTTATGTTAAACAGGAAAATATCCATATAATACATTCCATTGGGAAACTTCAATGGGATGTACATGACTGAGACGAAAGTACGGTTAGGCCGTGTACAAAAAAGCCTTCTGGACCTGCTGTTAGTCTCTTTTCAGAATTCTTACGTGTACCTCCTTGGTTTATGGTAAACTTCTGATTTCATTACCAGGTTTGAGACTTTTCTTTGTAAGACACTTAGTCATGTTACATGCAGCACATATGATATTCTTAGACATATACAAACATAAAAGAGAAACTGAGCAGACAGTACAATTCAAGCAACTTTTACTAAACTTCAGTGTTAATAAACTGATCTTATTTACCTCAGCAATATTTCCCACAGATTTAAAGTCTAAAAAAATTCCACCTTCCCTTTGGGTAAGAAGTAGCTTTCATAGGTAATCAGTGCTTTTTAATAGCATTTGCCATTCAAGCAGTGGTTTACCAGGAGAATTACATAGAATAGTAAACCTCTATGGGCATATGTAGGAAGTGTTGAAGGGAGAACCCTCTCCTTCACGTATTTACAAACTCAAGGCTAAGAACTTCCCAGCTAGGAACATGTTTTCTAGAGGAACTGGCAGTTTGAGATTCTTCCGTTTTTTCAATGTTCAATTTTAGAAACTTAAAGGCTCATTAAATTCAAAAATAGTAAGTACTTATCTTGTGAAAATCCTTTACCAAGATACTCAAAATTTCATGTGCTTCAAAGAATTAATTCCTCTATAATTTTAAGTGATAAATTATAGGATATTCCTCAGTGAAGATCAGATGTCTTGGATATGAATGCTCATTTTTTCTTCTCAAATCATCATCCTTGTTAAGCAGGCATACACAAATCACTATACAGTGATGAATAAAATACATTAAGAATGTAAAGAACCAAGAATTCTACAGCTCAAACAACATAGGAAAGTTATTGAGATGACTGTACTTTTTTTTTGCATTCACTTGACTTCAGAAGCAGGGAAACTCTTAGGGATTTTTTCAGGTCTCTAAGTTTCTTTAGTCTTTTCTTCCCATATATTTGCAAAATATAGCAAATTTTCCAAATGTTTCATAGGTTTGACTGTAGAACAGAAAATTGCTTGCCTTTTGTTTTGCTTTTTAATTACCTTGAGCAGTAATTTGACATTATTTTCTTGTCCCTATAATCTATTTTTATTTTCTTCGACATAGATAACAATTCTGTTGGTGGATTATTTCCATTGTTCGGTGGATTATTTCCATTGTTCAGTGGATTCTCTGAGAGATATGCATCGTAATGTTGGGGTTTTTGCTTCAAATTCTTATTCTGGCAATTGGTCTCTTAATAGTCTTCAAGATTTTCCAAGTTGTGCCAATAATTTGCCACTTAATAGTGGAAGGGCAGCATCTGATCTTTCCTCATTTTCCTAAAGAGCAAGGGAGTCACTTTTTCTAGTCAAAACTGCCTTTCAGTTATTAGAAATTAAACTTGTGATTTGCACTTAGAGAGATGAGGATAAAGAATTGTAGAATAAAATGAGAGTTAAATTCTAGCTTAATGAATCATTTAGAAACAATACATCTTTCCCAAATAATCAGCAGTCTTCACTGTCAAAACATAACTTTCCCAGGCTTTTCATCTGACTCGCTCTTTAAAATGAGACAAAAAAATCATACTATCTCATTTTCTAGTTCTTTTGAAAACTCCTCATTTTAAGGAGAGAAAATAAGTTATTCACACCTTTCACATCCATAAGTGCTTGGAGAAGTGAAAATGAAAGTAAGGACTGAGTATGTTGCTTGGTTATAGCAGTCATCAAGCTTTGCTCAGTGGCTAAGTGGCACTCTCCTGGTTCCACCTGGTATATACAGTTTTTGCTATATGGGAGTAGAGCATTTCTGCAGTCATCTTCTTTATAAACTGAAGCCAATTTCATTAAAAGTACAATAAACAGTGTCTCCTTTTGATCTGTGTTACTTTATTTTCTCCAACGGGCAACACAGCCTGTCAAAACAAGTTTGGAATTCAACTCTCCTTTCTAAGAAGTTAAGGTTAACCAAGTGGATGCAGATAACAAAAGTCATTACTTTTTAACAAAGCCTGGTGAACTAAGTTCCACAGCATAGATTTTCTCAATTATAAGTCATTTTCCATGAGCAATTGCTCTTACTCTGTTTTCCTTTATGTGAGTGCTCTGTTTATTTAGCAGTATTAGTACCTTTCTTCTGCAGTGGCTAGAGAACACTGTTCCTTCACTTCAGTAAAACCACAGAAAAGAACCAATGCAGGTTTCTGCCAAGAGAGACTCTTTACTCAAGCCTAGATGGAGGATTAATCCAGAACAGAAATGACAGAGGAAAATCATGCTCAGCTATGTGCCACTAACATCCTAACAACAGGTAACGCACGATGAGGAAATGGGAGAAGGAGCATGATAATTCACATCCAGTCAAATCAGCTAAAATGCTCCCCTTTACTTCAGAGATGACTATAGCCATGAAATATCTGATGCTTGTTGTATTCCATCCAACAGAAGAGAGGTGAGAGAAATACAAACTTCAGGTGCTTTGGAGTCCATTCCACCCTAAAGTAACATTATGGGTAGTGTTATCAAGGAAATTGAACAGTAGATGCATAATGAACCTGTAAACTGATGTATGCTATGTATGCTAGGAGGGATGCTGTTGCTAAATATAAAGCTTTACCCACTTAGAAAACAGGGATTTGGGTTTTGTGGCTGAATATATAAAAACACAGATCTCTGCCATGTTAATTAATCACACCTTGAGTATCAGCTGCAGCAATTCATTGTAGTGCCCATACATCAGAAAACTTCAACATGCTCCCAGCTTTATTCATGTTAAAATTGTAAACTGTCTGTAGATTACACTTTAATTCTTCAAAAAGACACAGCCTTGTGGTTTAACTCCAGCCAGAAACTAAGCATCACAGAGCTGCTCACCTGTTCCCCTCAGCACAATAGGGGGAACACAACTGGAAGGGTAAAAGTGAGAAAAACTCATGGGTTTAAATAAGAACACTTTAATAATGGAAAGAAAATAATAATAATTGTAATGAAAAGGAAAATTTAAAAGAGAGATAAATAAAACCCAAGAAAGCTGTGATGCAAATGAAAACAATTGCTCCCCACCAACTGACCAATGCCCAGCCATTTGCTGAGCAGCTGTCCCCCAGCCAACCTTCCCATTAGTTTTATTGCTGAGCATGACATGATATGGGGTGGAATATCCCTCTGGTCAGTTGGAGTCAGCTGTCCCAGTTCTGTCTTCTCCCAACATTTTGTGTACCCCCAGCCTAGTTACTGGTGGGGTGGGGTGAGAAGCAGAAAAGGCCATGACTCTGTAAGAACCACTCAGCAGCAACTAAAACGTTCCTGTTATTAGTGCTCATTCCAACACAAAACACAGCCCCATACCAGCTTCTATGAAGAAAATTAACTCTCCCCCAGCCAAACCCAGCACACATAGGCACTGTATTGCCTACATATCAGTCTAGACAGTTCAGACAGAAATATTTGATTCATGTTACAATAGAGCAATGAATGGACATCCCATTCCTGTTGCTTCCAGCTGAAAAGATCCTAATGTGGCAGGTGAACTTTTGCAAATTTAGCTCTCCATTTGTCACCACAGGCATGTTTTTGCAACTTCAAAGAGAGCTCAAAAGGTTCTGCAGTTACAGGATTTCCCAATATCTATTATAGGATTTTTTTAACCCTTTAGTCCAGCAAGTCATAGCAAAGTAAGTGGAGGAGAAGAGTAAGTGGAAGACTCATGTCCTGCAGGACAAGAGTGAATGTACAAGCAGAACTGTGTTTAGTTCCTCATCCCAAATGAAGCTCTGCCTTGCTCTAGTCAATGTAGCCCGTGCCACTGGTTTCTACTAGTGTCAGTCGATTGTTGTTTTAGGCAGAGAAAGAGAGGAAAGAAAGATCATCAATAAAAGTTATGTATTGTCACAAGCATATGTACAGTATGTCAGAGAAGGAACAGCATACTGGACATTTCCCATCTATGGCTATTTCTCTAGATTGCTTCTTAAAACTCCATTTCCAAATAGCAACACTCTCAGTAGTATTAGTGAACTCTGGCAACAACATTTCTATCTTTTGGAGCTACATCGATTTTCTCTGGCTTCCATGTAGCAATTTGGCATCTTATTGACCCAGAGCCACAAAGTGGGCAGTATCACTAGCAGCAGGGGACTTTTGAGAGATTTTTTTAGGACAACAAACTAGAACATGAGCTGGTGCAGGCTGCAGTGAAAAAAGCATCCAGGCTACTCTCTAGGGTCAGGCAGCTCTAGTGGACTGACAACCGTTTGGCAGGTGGTAGCATTGGTTGATTTGTCTCAAGATTCTTTTGTTAGCTACAGACAGTACTTGGCTCACTTGTCTTCAAGCATGTGTCCGGGCTCCAATGGCTTTTGTTTCAGTTTGCAAAAATCTAAAGGAGTAAATCCTTAGGTGTTTGTAAAAAGCGGATTAACCTATTAACACATACAAGAGCAGAAAGTATGAGAACCCTCTCAACTTCGCTTGTTTTCTAATAATTGTTGAAATGTTTCAGGGAATTCCTAGGGTTCTCTTATACATGGACCATGTACATCCTATGCATTTGCTGGGGTTTTTTTTTAGTAAGTTTAATGCATATTCATTTTCCCTGTGGAATATGGTAATTAGGACAGCAGTAAATGTTTGCATGGATTTACTCTCATAACGAAGTTCTCCAGTATTCCTGTTTAAAACCGTGCAATGTACCAGCTTGCTAAAGGTTTGAAATGGATTGCTTTGAATGACATCCTGTGGAGGAGAGTGTACAACCATCCAGCCTGGTGCCTAAGCCTGGATGATTTTTATCCTGCTGATCTCTATTAGTCAGTAATTACAAATTAAACTGGTCTAAAACTGAATGACTCTACAGCCTTCAGAAGACCTACACTAATGCCTCCCAGGAGATTACTGTTCCCTAAGTACTATTTGAAAGTTCTCTTACTATTATGTTAAAGGAAACCAAAGCTGTTTTATAGACTATTTGTGAGAAAACTTTCTAACTGTTTACCTTTGCAATGATGTAAAGAACAGCATGAGTCAAGAGCAAATTACAGCCTTGAGGTAACTCCTCTAGATTCTTACCATCACAGCAGGCAATGGGTTCAGTCCTAGAGTACCCTTTCTTTCTTTCACAGCTGTTTTCTTTTTTTTAAGTTATATTAGCTATACAACTATGTTAGCTGACTGCATTAAGGGTTATAGCTCAGCACAATATTCATGCAACTGATGAAATGGAATGAAAAAAAAAAAAAAAAGGAAAGAAAAAGACTGACTAACCTCAAAGAGAAAATAATATGGAACAACATGAGCTCTCTTTCAACAGAATGACTTATTCCAACTAAGAATGTCTAGGTATGTCTTCTAGGACATAGGGCCTGAGAATTATACAGAAAGCACCTGTAAGTTTCATTTTAGTGCTAATATTCTCCTTTCAATTAGGCAGTGAAATAGTTGGAACACTCAATATCAGGGACTGCTGTATTTTTAAATCCGCTCTTTCATACTCTTTACCCAGTTGCACTTCTCTCAGATGTCTGCCTGGAGGTTTAAGAATTTGCTACACCCCGCTACCCATTTTGCAACTCTTCTTTAGATGCTTAATACAGTTTTGTACTCCTTTGACATCAGTTCATTCCTGAAAAGTACAAACAAGCATCTGACACAGAATTTTAGTGAGGCACTCCAGGAAATCCCCAGAGCACGGAAGAGATATAATACCTCTTATTTCCAAATCTGCTCATGCGTAACAAGGGTTAGCATACACTTCCTCAGAGTATATTTGTCTTCAGTAAGGCAAGAAAGGAAAAGACTCTAGTGAATTTATTTAATAATTGATAGTGGAAATAGACTCTAATGAAATTTCCATCATCCAGAAACATGAACTCTACTTTATGTATACTGTCATTCATTTGTCTGCTAATAGCTGACTTGGCAGCTTCCTTGAATTCCCTACTTGGATACAAGCAGCCAATCCACTCCTCCTGTGATAAAGATCTGCAAATCCCAAGGGAACCATAGAATTGCTAGGGCTATGTGGATAGAGGCTGTATACCTTCACAGCAGCACAAAGAAGAAGCTGTTAGGGAAGCCCCCTTAGAGATTAACCCTGCTGTGGAAAAAAAATCAGAATGTTTCAAAGTGTATTTATCTTTTTCTTGGTAAATCCTTTTAGATTGGAGTTAACAGAGGACTTAGAAACCCTACAGACAAGCACAGAATCTAGGTCTTGCTTCTGTCCAAGCTTCCCACAGCCCTGTTACTCCCTACCATTTAGAGTTGGAAGATTTGTGGGCTGGAAAGTAGATATATTGGGACAGAAACTCCTATGATGGCAAACTAATTTCTCCATAGTACCCATGCTTTATTCTTTCTATGTCAAGTGGGAAGTCTCCTGTAGCTGACAGACACTGTGTAAGTAGTAAGCACTATGTTCTCATATAGCTTGTATGTGTCTATAATTTATGTTGAATAAAAGTGCATGTATTGTGTACCTGCCATGGGAAAGATGAAAAATATATGCTTTTGATTGTAAATAATCAAGTATTTGGAGATAATAATTGATACTGGCCTCTTAACAATACATATTTTACAAGAGTCACTGCTCTTAAATCTCCTACAAAACTGTAAGACTCCCACTGCTTCTATGGGTGAAAGAGCAGAGAACTATACAGAAGACAATACTTTTAAAAATAAAAATATATTTTTATTACTGCTATAATAACTTTTCCTCTGGATCAGATATTTCCTATCTCAATGTTCCATTAGTGTCTCATCATTCTAGAAATAAGTTAACTGAGAAGTACAAAGGAGAAAAACAAATCTGTGGTTTCCTTATAAAGTGTTTTTTGTCTAATTTCAAGCCTCACTCAGGTCATCATCTTACTACATAAACAGATTTTCTCTGATTTCAGTAAGATTAATATTATTCATCTGTCTCCAGAACCAGGATCTTTTAAAGCAGTCACATCAAATACTTTCAGAAGACTTAGTCTAATGATAACTTTTGTATCAACTTTGTCATGCAAAACATAATTTCATGTTGTTTACAACAGTGCAGCTGTAACTACAGGAACCCAATTTATGGTGAATATTTTATTCTCTACCAGCAGATGTTCAATCCAAACTTTAGACACCTCTGTAGTCAGAGAGATCTTAGGGCTTAGTTTAATTTTCTGTGACAGCTAAGCTCTTCCGTGGCTGGCTACACAAGGTTGCTATTGAAATAATTCTTCACCTGTTACCCTCAGTAATCAATAGTCTACTCTAATATTTATACTAAGTCAAACACCTTAGCCAGTTATTGTAGCTTTTATATTACCTGTATGTCGCCAACATGTACACGTGCATGTATAAATGTCATAAAATAATACTTTTTATAAGCTCTGATCATTTGATCCATTTACATAATTTATATGCCAAAGTAGGCAGGATTTTTTTTCAATATCTCTTACTTCCTTTGAAGTATTTGTAAGAGCTCCTAAGATCAGAAGGTCCTGGACAATATAAACATTTCTTAAGATAGAATTAGGAACCCCAGCGGGGCATTCCGTGTAGAAAATACTGTGCAGCACTTGCATCTACTGCAATACTGTGGTACAACACATTTGTATCAGGTTAGTAGTGAGCATCTTCGAAGTCAGAAGCAAAGTGAGCAAATTGGAAATGTGAGCATTATGAACATAAAATAAAAGTTAAAATCTCAGTAATGATTAAAATAAATAAAACCACAGCCAAAACCAAAGGAATTCAATAGCCTTCACAGTCATACAACTTTATGTTGATTTGGTTGTCTTCTCTTTTTTTGTTAGAGCGAATAGAAGTCTACAAAGTCCAGTTCCTTTACATATAGGGCCACCAGTTTTTTGTGTATGCTTTGTAATACAATGTGCAATTAAATAATGAACAAACATTTACATTTGGATCATTACTATGTACAAAAATGCCTCTTAGGAAAAAAGTTATTGGAGCAGGTATGCATAAAACACGGTATAAACTATAAAATAAAAAAATGTTGTGTAAAAGTTAAAAAGAATAGCCTTTGAAGGGGATTGAAATTACGGTAATACTTTAACTACTCTAACTGCTACTAAAAACTGGCATAAAAAAGGCCTGTGAAGTATGTCCCTTTGCAGAAGAGCAGAACTGGAGAGAAAAAGACCAAACTGCAATAAAACACCTTTTGAAGGAATATAAAAAATCCAAGGTATTAATTGGTTGCAAAGAAAAGCAAGTCAATATTTGGAAAGCAGTTAAGTTAGAATGACCTAACTTTGATCTAATAGACTGGTGTGAGCAGTCGATGACCCTTTAGGTAGAAAAAAGCATTGTCTAGTATATGCATTCAAAACAGTCAGTTAACAAAATCAGAGTTTCGTGCCAGAAAACACAATTTACAATTGAACACACCAAGAATAATAGTGTAAAAATATCTTCATACAATTGAAACAAGATATGTTCAGATTAATTCTGGTTCATCTGTTATATTACTATGGAAACAAGCAAAAACTGTTAACTTGTCGATCTATGAAGCTGTGAACAACTAGACATCACCTCCTGGTCCTGGGATGACAGACTCTAGACAAAGCAGAACCACTTCAGTTCTGAATGTAACCAGAAGCAAGTCAGAGCTTTCTAGGGTGAATTTCTTCAGAAAGAGGCATAAGGCCCACTGGTTAATGAACAGTACTATGGAGCAAGTTCAGTCTTAAAGGTTCTAATTTTTTTTATCATCCTGCCACAATGTCTGACCTAGGACTTTTCATATTTTATTTTCAGCTGAAAATGTTCCTAGAAACAGCATGAAGATTAAACAGTTAATGCTTTTATAAAATTTTAAAGAAATAATGAACAATCTACCATTTTCTTATTCTTATAAAAGATGTAAGAGTGGATAATATATAGATATAATCTTACTATAAAATAGTTACAATCAAATTATTAAAACCATTTTTTAACGTATTTAGCCAAATATTTAAAAAGAGTTAAACAGATAAAAACTGCCAATTGTTTAAACTACATGCATTTATTTTTAATAAATCACTTCCAGATCAATCATACATTCCTAAATATAATCCTCTGTTTATAGTCTGAACAAGGATAACTTCCTGATCTGGGACTATGTTGAACAGACTAGTTTCACCACCAAAACCAGGCATTCCCCAGCACCTCTTACAGAGAGCTGTATTAGAACAAACATGGCTAGCCCTTTCTAAACACTTTTTAAACATCTGGTCTGTTAGCAATATGACCATTAACGTAGGTTTACATTCAAATCATTTTGTTAGTTTAGTCCCTAGCACTTATACATGACATCTGTTGACCACATAGTCATAACTGGCCATAATTGCACTTAGAAATATCAAATTTTAACTAAAATACAGTAATGAGTTTTGTACTGCACCAATGAATCTAATGTTTCTTTTTAACTTTCAAGGCTGATTTTAACTGGGGTTTTTTTCATGTTCTTTAAGACTCCTTTAATAGTAGTAGTTCTATGGGGAAACACTAGCATAACATGTATCAATTTCTGTAGTTCTGGATTCTTGATTTTGTCTTGTAAAACACCCAGGCATCTGTTATGCATAAGGTACAAATTTATCTTCGATACCATTCAGTACTCTTAGTATTGTTCTCCATGAACTCAGGAGGAATAACACAACCTTAATCAGCACTTGCACCTTGGCATTCTCCCCAGCCACACACAACAAGGCAGATGGATAAAACAATCCCCTCATAATAACAGTCTTTCTGGTGCTAGGTGAACCTCCTGATTGTACTACAGTGTTATATCAGACACTAAGAATTAAACTTGCATTTTTTAAACATTTGGACATAACTCATAGGCTTATTACCAAACAGCTGATATTAAAATACCTTCAGGCAGTCATTTGAAATGTGCACGCAGAAAATACCTTCTGTTTTTAAGATGTCCCACTTGAAGGCTAAGTGCCATACCAGATTTTTAATGCCAAATCACACCGAGGACATTGACAATTTAGCTCTCACATCAAAACTGAGGAAGCTGAAACCACATCTTCCACCATTTGGAGAGCAGTTAACCTTTTTATGTTTTCTGTTAGAATTAGTATTTCTGGTTTATGAGTAAGTCAAAATACAGTGAAATAGTATTATTTATGCATACTTAATAACAAAATGCAGACTCACCCATGTCATTCGTGGAATTTGACTGGGTGCATTCAGTATGTGTCCGTGGCACAGCATTTCATTAGAAGCAGGAAAAGTGTTTGCAGTGAGCTGAAGTATGGCCCACATTTGTAGGATAAGAAACATCACTAAAAAAAAGTAAAATTACTGTGTGTTAATATCTGCATTTGAAAGAGATAGGCACTTTGGCATGTAGATAGATATTTCTGAAAGAACAAAGATTTAAAAGCTGATTTCCAACAAGAAGCAGGCAACATTTGCTTTATACATTATCTCTCATACAACCTAATGGAAAGAACAGATTACTTTTCATTGTTTACTGTGTATTTTATCTGAATTTTAATGTTAATTAAAATTGTAAATTAAAATTTTAGTGTAATTTATGAATTGTAACAGGAAGTTATGGAATCAAAATTAGAAAGTATATGGCAGAAATCTTTAAGTTCCTCAGTGGAAACAATATTATGAGAAATATTTTTGTTATTGCCCTAGCCAAGATCTGTGTCATTTCAAAATAATATCTTTTATATGGAATTTTAAAGTAAAAGGGTTTTTTTAATCCAAAAAAGTAAAGTTCAAAATTCCAGTCCGATATGTAAAAGGTATTTCAAAAGTATATTTAAAGTACGCATATGGAAGCTATGATGGAATCAAAGGAAAATTGACATTTTTTGCCTTTGAAAATCTTGAAAATTATTTTGAAAGTAATTTGTCAGTTTATTTCCCCTATCTGTTTAAATAGTATGGCAGAGTGGGTATATTTATAGTACTACAAGTTTCAGCAAAGATTATTATTTGCACAGAACTAATATCTGGTTGAGTAGTTATGCATCTGAAATAATTCTGTGCTTATTATTTATTTATTATAATCTTTGAAGTATGATCATGAGATTCAGATTTCACAATCATTCTTCAGAGTGTGGTTAAGAAGAAGTACTATTCACACATGCTTGGAATCATAGGATTAAGCTTCTTACTTCCTAATAATAAGCAAATTGTCTTTATTCACAACAAAGGGTGGGAAAATTTATATTATTCTGCAAATAATTGCATCCATATAAACCAGTACTGATATTTAGTTTCAAATACAAACATTTATTATTTATTGTTCATTAGCCTTTATTTTCTTTTTATAATTCATTATTCTCTAAAGCTAATGATTACTTTCATCTGAGTGGGAAGGGAAAAATGTGATACCATGCAACATCATTCTCTCATGAGAAATAAGAATTATTCAATAGATTAAATGAGAGGTTCATCATCTGTTAATTTATAGATAATTTACTTGTCAATACTGAAGCATTACACATACATCTTCCAATAAATAAAACTGAAATAAAATTAAAATCAGAAGTTCATGTACTGAAAAAAGAGGGGAGTTGATTTTTGCCCAGATCTGCAGTGATATCAACTGAGATGGGAAGTTGATAAATAGCTTTCTAATTCACTCCAAAATTCTAGGTAGTAAAAGTATAAAAAGGAAGCATTAAAAAATCATTTGTGTGGCAGAAATAACATTTTGGAGGGAGCAGAAAGTTCCCTAACTTTTTTGAATTTCTTTTGAATAAATTAATTGGAACAAAATTCCTCTCAGTATTTAAAACTCAACTAGCTTAAACTATGTCAAAAAAAAAAAAAAACCACCAAAAAAACCCCACAAAACAAACAAAAACCTCCAAAACAAAAAGCTTGTTTAATTTGATGGTTTCTATTCCAGATATTGGACATAGTCTAGCATTGAAAAGTTCATTTGAAAGTATTTTAAATAGAGTTATATTCTTAAAACCTGCACTATCTTCCCAATGAGCCTTTTATAGGTCATGCATACATTTGTCTATACAAAGTCTTTTTCAGCAAATCAGAGTGTAAACCAATATACTGGGAAGAAATGCAAATCATTAATAGTCTAATCAAAACTTTTCTGACCCGTGCTAGTCCACTCCTACTAAATATTTTTATCTTGGTATCTCAGTTACCCTGGTATTCATGTGCTCCTCAGCCAGTGTTGACTGGCATCCATGGGCGATTTACTTATGAATTAACAGCAAAGAGACCCCCTGTGTGGAGACATGACGGATTGTACTTAATAGTTCCATAAGCAGAGATAGATTAGACTACATCAGTTTGCTTTTGTGATGCTCCATCTGTTCAGATCTGTTTATTTGCCAAAGCAAAAAGCAATTTCCACCAGCAAAAGTGCTGTAGCTTTGAAAAACAATTTGGAAGACCACAGTGGCGATAGCAGTGCATTTACCTGCCTCTGCAGGACATGTGCCCAATTAATCAGCTCTTAAGCATCTACTCTAGAAACACAGTCTCCCATTGTTGGAACTTAAATATGAGCTTTAGATCCATAGAAAAAAAATAGCTTTTCTTTAGCATTTCAGCATGAGTGGAGAGACTTTTACACTGCAACACATCCTCTCTTTCTCATATATTTCCCTACTGGAGCAAGGATCTTCTTGAATTCTAATCAGAACTACATTTCAGACCTTATCCATGTTATTTTGCATTTTTTAGGATAACTCTGGACAATGAAATTTCTTTTTTGTTGTTCCCATGACAACAACCTTTCAGTTAGCAATCCTGAACATATGTCTGGAGTAAAAGGATGTTTCAGGAAGATGTAGCCCCAGTTACAGGAAGTCGAACTAACCCTGGAGATGGTCTTAGAAAAACCCTCTAACCAATGGAGTGTCCTAAGGCTGGGGGAACTTCAAGCCTATAAATTAGTGCAGAAATTTCTCTCATTAAGTCTATTTGACAGATATTACTGCAAAACTCATTTCTACATGCAAGAAATTGTTGTTACTTCAGTTGTCTTCCAGAATAAATACAGCAGAGAGCCCAGCACTAGGAATTTTTGAGATGCTGGCCAAAAAAACAATGTTTCAGGAATGACAAACAGAATTGTTGTGACAAAAACTGTCAAAAGGTACAAGCAAGTCATGGTTTGCATGGACAGGAAATATCATGTAATAGACCAGCTACTATAGTTGGAAAAAAGAGCTAAACCTTTGGTGCACAAAATCTTTTAGAACATGAAATCAAGTCTGTCATAAGTATGCAACAAGTGTCCAGGCCCTGTGATTCACAATCTATAAGACTATGACTCTAGAGTTCATATGCCTTAAGGAAATGCTTCATAAATTTATATAGTTCTCATTGTGAGCATAGCAGCTATCACCTGGACTGCCAGGCTGAATGGGGCATTTATTAAAATACAGACTGTTAAGCCTGAAATAAAAATCTTTGATTAGCCAAAAATTGTAACAGAGCAGTAGCCTCAGTGATTCAGGCATCTAATGCTGATCAACTAAGTTACATAAGCTTATCTTTATCTAGAGGATTTGATGATTTAATGTGTGGGTGAAAGAGGATCTGAAGTTGAGATTTCCCCAAGACACAGTAGTCTTAAGAAAACAATTTATTCAATATTTAACTATGTATTGATGGAATATAAATACTTTTTTTATTTTCCCTTGTTACTGTCTGATTATTTTCTAACTGATGATGAGCACTTGTAATTCACAGTGAGATTGCTGTCAGTAAAAATGTTTAGCATCTCAGGACCTGGCTTTGAAGTAGTGAAAGCTCTGCAATATTGAACTAAATTATTGTCCTGGTTTCTCAGATCGTCCAGCCTTCCATTGTGATGGAATACCAGAATACACAGCATATTCCTGCAATCAGTGTTGCATTAAATCTTTCAAATAGCAGACACAAAAGAATTGTATGTAGAAAACTTTGGCCAAGAATAGTTACTTCTGTTAGTTCATTTGTGCCTTTTATATTCTTTATTTTCCTAATTTAAGAGGGAGCAAGCATAAAGCACAATATTGATGCTCTGTAGTTTTTGCAGAAATAAAAGTGCAACACATTTGTCTGAAATTGTTTGGAACCCCATTTGCAAAGTTGAGCATAAGCAATGAAAAGAATCAGAGCACATGACTGCCTGCAGAGCCAGAGACTAGCTATGATAATGCAAGATGCCCTTCCAAATCTGTTTTAAATGTATTTATCCTAACTGAAAAATCTTAATTACATAAAAGTACATCTATTTCATTAAAAATGAGTAGTTATCTACATTAGTGTACATACTTCTTAGTGCATATAAAACAAAAAAATACTTTATCCTGTTGCTTTAATTTTCACTTTGCTTAAAGAAAATGGAAGCTTCTTTCATCATCCTAGCATGTGGTATACTTAGTCTTTAAGTATAAATAGCTAGTGCCAGTGATACAGAGTTAATAGAGAGCCCTGTTAAATTATACTAGCCTATTGCAGGATATTGCATATATCAAGTTGAAATTCTGTGTAATATTATGCCTATGAACTAAATCTATTCTGACATTTTTATTTAATCATCTCCAGCTCCAGACATGTTAGGTACTATGGATTATCCTAACCACTTAGGTAGAACAGAACCAAAGGCAGAAGGTCTCTGTTAGCATCCAAAGCCGGTGCATGTACGCGCACATCCATTGCCTACGCCTAAGTTTCAACACAAACCCATGCTTAGTTAAACTCTGACAATGTACTTGATATAACTACAGATGAATGGATCCCTTATTTACATAACACTCATGGGATATGATAATTAGAAACATAATTTAATTCTATATAAGCCCTTTGAAGTTAATTTATCTACAATAAAATTTTGAAAATTGTGCAATGTCAATTCCAAAGTGTGAAGAACAGAGGACTAGGACAATGCAGTTGAGTAGGATTGAAAAGAACAGTCCATCCGTTGCTTCCGAGCTTCTTTTTCTTTTTTTCTTTTTCTTTTTCTTACTGTCTTTTTATTTTTCTTTTCCTATTACTTTTTCTTTCTCTTCTTCTTTTTAATACTTTTTAACTCTTCAGATTACGGGAAAACTTTTTAATGGATCGTGACTGTAAATTATGCAACCTTCCTGAATCCACAGAAGGTATAAAGCAATAACCAAGGGAGTAAATTTCTCTCATTTACTTCAACAGGTGCTGACACAGAGGCCAGTGATGATAATTTAAATGTCATTGCTCATCCAAATATATATTGCAAAAAAGAAAAAGTATTGCAGAAAACTACAATAGAGAACTACACAAAAGCTAAAGATCATCCTAAATTAAAATACACAGATCATCAAATTTATCAGTCTGAGTATTGATTGAGCTTATTCTATCACATTAAGCTAACTTAGATGAGCTATGATTGAAAACTGTGTCCAATTCTGACTGTCAACAGAAGAATACAAACAAGTCCATTCTGAGCATTACTTTTGAGTAGCTTTTTAATATCAGCTAACACATCATACAGGCAGGAGAAGGGCATAATGGGTTTGTTTTCCTGAAGGACAAAAGAGGTTGCCAGATTTGGGGAAACAGTGCTGAATAGAAGTGAACTACCCAAACATAGTATTTGTTACTGTAATTACCTCTGATGTTGTAGGTTTTTCACATTCTGGAATAAGAATGTGAAGGTTTTGCAGCGTATTCTATTGGGCAGTAATGGCAAAATGGGTTTGCGTTAAAGTTATCGCAAAGTGCATACAGAGACAAGTTTTGTCAAAACATTTTGAAATGTGTGATGACGTCTTTATGCATGACAAAGAGGTATTGAACTATGGCAAATAAAGTTAAAAACATGAGCTCTGTTTGATTTTCTAAAATGCTTCATACATATTGAAATGGATCTTTCTATTAAGCTGATTCTCTGAATGACTGTCACTACCAACTATAATAATGTTATAAAAACTATCTATAATGTAGATAGCAGACATTAAAAAACTTTTAAAATAACTAAAACTGAAGATTTGTTAATAAAAAAATCAGAATTCTGGGATAAAAGTATCTTCTCTTTTTCTTCAGTCATAAAGATTCCCCCTTTTAAAAGTATAAAGTAAATGAAAATTGTCATTTACAGACTTAATTTGGAAACTGATGGCACCATCTTTGTCATTTATTTAACATTTCCCTACTCATAGCATTGTCTTTTTAAGGTGAAAAGATTTAGTAACAGTATCTGAATTCTTTGTCATTTCTAGTATTAAGATACAATAACAATCGTATTCTATGTATATTTTTAAAGTGTTTATTTGGCATATTTGACTGATCTTCTTCATCCTCATTTCTGGTCAGAAGGGTCCCCACAGTGTAATGGTGTCTTTTTTCTACCATCAGATAGAAATCTGTTGGAAGAGCTATAGTTATATTTTCTTGTGGGACTTACAAAATTAAAATTCAATTATTTCTTTCTACAATGCAGAATTTAAACTGTTTACTACATACATACAGTGAACCAAAAATATTAATATATGACATATCAGAGAAAAGTTTATGTAATATTTGCAACAAAATTAGGAGACTATAGGGAATCAGAGTCCTACAGGATATAATTCTAATTTTTCAATGGAAAAAGTAGAAAAAGAAAATTTGACTCAAGAGTGACTCCCATATGAAGACTAATGATCATAGCAGGAATGTATCTATAAACTGACATAAAAATAAATTTGAGCCAAGTGTTGAATACCTACAGGTACGTACTGAAGTTAGATTCCTAAGGAGACTCTCTAGGAACAATGTTATCTCTGATGTCTCAGTGTTTGTCCCCAGGATGCAAGGAGACTTCTACTTGCTGTGTCCCAGCATGATAAAAACATTAGATAAACTATTATTTTCCTGAAGATAACCATTCTTGCTATGGATATATTGGGCTAGATTGAACTGTGAACTGTGGTCTCATGCTTTATGACTATTTCATACAATATTCTGTATTACCTGTTACAGACATGATCAGCTGAACCCAGATGTGTTTTGACGTCTAAAGTAAAATGATTTTGAGTTAGACAGAGTTATGGGCAACTTTGGACAGAGTTATTTGCTCAAGCTTTTCTACAGCATTGCTGGAAAACCTGTGATTAAAACAAGGAAGTCTCTTGTTAAGTCCTTGACAGAACCTCCAGGAATACTGGAAAAAGCTTTAATGCAAATGTAATTTTAAAAATAAGATTCTTTAGGCCAGGGTGTTACTGAATATTCCTATTATCAATTAGATGAGTAGTCAGACTTATCTCTATTGTTGGCATGGATCTTCAGGAAACAGTTATATCTCATTAAGCTACCACTGTCTCTTGGAGGAGCTGGAAAAAAATCCTGCCTCAAAACATACTTCAGCGTTAGTCCCGTTGTTTTATACTGCTTTCATATATATTAATGTTAATCCGCCATGAAATTTTCAAGCTGATGAGACAGGAATTTCTCTGAAAACAAATCTCCATTTGGTTAGATCTTGAAAATGTTTAATCACCTATGTTTTCATTTCAAACTGCACTAGAATCTGATTGTAGCTGTTACAGGATTCTCCTTAAGGTACTATTGGAACTTTCTACTGAAGCTGTCTGAAACCATTTGAGAACCACTGTGAATTATTAATGAAAGAAGGAGCTGCCAAAGAACACACAAACCAGGTTGGCCATAGAGGCAAATCCTCAGGCTTTGAAGATGGCCGTGCTTGTCAGCTGAGTCCCACAGGCTATGTATTTTTAATGGAAATGCAACATTCTTTTGTGTACAGGGTCAGGAAAGTGCAGTGTCTGCCCATCCTATTTAGAAGTAACATTTTCTGTAATAGAACAGATTTTGCTTTGACAAGAGAGAGCATTTTTAGAAGATAGAGCAAATCTTTTTTAGTAGGCAAGTCTGTGTTTTCTGTTTCCTTATCTTTTCCACATGTAAATATATGTGAGCAACTGCTCTGTGTATTGTAAATATGTTTTTATTCTTATAAAATGCACAATCACAACATAATTCAGATATGGAATTGGTTTTCAAACCTTTGAAATGTGATAAGTGTTTATGTCTAATTTATAATTAATTAAACATTTTTATCTTATAATTTATTTTATCAAAATTTATAAACTCTGTATCCAGAACCTGGCTCAGGACTATCTTGTGCTTCTTCTCTGTCACTTATTCCAGTCAAAATGCTACATTCTATACAGTCATAGATGAAAAAGCAATGATACAGGATACGTGATTTTCCTTGGAATATTTTGCAATACTTTTGAACTCAGTATATTCTGTATTGGCTTATTGTTAAAAGTTTCAAAGACTGTAACACAATGATAACCATGTGATGATGAAGCTACTGACAAACAAGGAGTATTCTTAAAAATTTGTATTCCACTCTTAACATGGACCTTTGTTTCTATTTCTTCTAAAGTTTTAAGCAGTTATGGAGATATGACACATTTATAGCAAGCAGACTTAGACCATAGGTCAAGTCAGCCCTAGAGGCATGTACATGTTGCTGTTTATGATGTATTAAATTTAAGAAAGTGAACATGTTTGAAGCCTTTTTAATGATTAATCATCCTTGCACTTCTCAATTAGAATGATGCTACAGAGCTGAAGGAGAGTAGCAGGTTTTTATTTTCTCAGATCCTTTCAGTAAGAATAAGGTATTTCCTTTTCAAATGAGGAGCAGCAAAGGAGTAGCAGCAGAAATACAGCCAGATACAAGCTGAAAATGTTTCACTTACTGTAGAAAGAATATGCAAGAAAGTATACACCCAAGCAGGCATATACCATCTTGAGAGAACAAGCAAAATAGGCACTTTTGTGAAGATGCCTTCTCCCTAAATCCAGGAAATGTATAAAGTATGAGACAAGGAATGGATTCCTTTAAGAACAATGTTTACCACATCTACTGGAAGCAAAATTTGTTTTTCTGTAACTGAAACATTTACTTCAAAGAGCAGAATAGGGAGACCGAGGACCTGGAGTTCTTTCATGAAGGTCTGGTAAAACACTATATATGTATATATATATGTCTGATTATTGAGGAGTAAAGGTCAGGCTTTGAATGACCTTCTGACTTTTTTCCCAAAGCTAAAAATGAAACCCATCCCCAGTGACAGAAAATATTTTCAATCATGATACTCATTTATTTCTTCTAAGCCTGTGATATTGTCTTCAAATCAATAAATCTATATTTAGCATCCTAACAGTAGAGGACAAAATGTGGGTACTGGAAAATTGTTGCATTTAAATGCGTAACTAAAAGTGGCAATTAGATACATTCAGACTAGCATAAAGATAATACATATACAGGAGCATGAGAGTACTACTGTGCGAAACAACCCTAGTAGCTTCTCTTGGCGTTACAGGTAATTTAGGATATGACACTGTGACTCTAAAGACACACAGGTACTGTTACAGTTCTTGACAAATCTACAATATAAGAGATAGCTAACAGTTAATTACTCTCTATCCTTTGCCTAGTGGCGACTGCTGCTAGCAAATATTCTTAACATATAAGGTAAAATGCAACAGAAACATCATTTTTTAGAATTTAGCAGTATTGTGTGTGACAGATTTGTTAATAATTTAGATAGCAGCAGTTCTCAAGTGCTGTATTACCCACTTGTTCTCAGATTTTTTAAAAATATCTGTATGTTCCATAGGTATGATTATCTGACTGAGAAATAATTTATGAACTAAAAAGAGCAAGTTAAAAATTTATAAGATGTGACCAGTAATTTAAAATATACTATTTTGAGGAAAAAGAAATCTAAAAAATCTACAATAATTCTCCATATTCCAAAATTTCTAAGCATATCCACTTTAGATCCCACAAATCACAAGCTCCATACCGTGGTATCTTAGACTTCTGCATATCTGCAGTTCACTCTAAGCTTTAAGAAGGAAATGTACAATTCCTTGTTGTGCGTGAGGGGAGTTAATCTATAACTAGTCTTAGGAGTAGCTCACTTTGATTTATTCCATTCTAAATTGTGCCATGGCTTTATCTACTCTTATGCCTCTATTTGTAGAAAGGGAAGCTGTGGACTTAGAGAGACTGCCATTCTAATCATACATAAACTGTAGCTTCTGAATAACGGCAGATGTTCCATGGCACTCCCAAAGACAGCAGACATTAAAAGAACTCTCTTCTCTGTTTATCAATTATTTTCACTTTTTTAGTCAAATTGTTGCAGCAGAAAAGAATAAGCCAGTCTGAAGAGCAATGATATTGCATAATGCAATGCAGACTGATTTAATCGTCATTGACACGCTGATGAGGAGGTACATGGAAATAACCACTGACTTGTTATTAATACCATAGCAAAAGATAAAAATAATCCCTTGAGTTTATAAAAAATATTGGAAGGGATGGGAAAGCTGACTGAAAAGCAGATATTAGAAGTTAATTCAGTTACAAAAAGAATGTTAAAGTTGAAAGAACTTTGATGCCATCAAGTCCCACCTGCTTCTGTTGCAGAGAATCACCACCAGACAATCTGTTTACTAAAAATTACAAAGTTCTGACTGCTTGAAAGGCTGTATTGGAACTTGATTATTTCAATGATTAGGTATCTTTTTCTAATTTCCAGCTGAGGTGTGTACCTGAGCCATTAATAAACATTTCTTCTGCTGCTGTTGTTACTTTGGCTCTAATATTTCATATCTCATTCCCATGTGTCTCCATACAGGGCTTGTCTGTCCCCTTAACCTCCACTTTGTAAGGCTACATACCAGTTTTTCTTAGCAAGACAGGCTTGTCATTCTCTTGGTTACCCTTCTCTGCACCTACGTTGACTTCAGTTTCATTTTCTTGAACTTGACTGCCCAGAATAGAACTTAGCATTTCAGATGAAGAGTCAACAGTGTCTTGTAAAATGGCATTCTTATGTACTTTATGGCATGCATTTTAGGATCTCATTTGTCTTTTACACAGTTTGTTTCCTAGTAGCTGCTAGATTTGAGTATCATCATCATCAGTTTATATTGGAAGATATTATTCATTCCAGAGGATCTGATCAAAACTACTTTACAGATCTAAAAGCTGTTCCAAGGTCACAAAATCCACTTGAAAACACCACTCATTCCATAGGGTAGTATTGCACAACTACACATCTGTGAATAGTTCTCCATGGCATTTAGTTCCCTATTTATCTGAGGTTCTGGCAATAGTAGCATTCCGCTTTACAGTGTCATATCTACATCATTGATCAATGCAAGAAGCTTCATAAATGTAGATAAGGTATTTTCCAGCCATTTTGTAATTAGCATTGCAAGATGAGCTATCATAATTGCTTGCCTGACAGTAGTTTATAATAATTTATACTGTCTTGATATATAATGCATATCCGGTAATACATTTCAACCCATCTGTAACTATCACAGTCAATCATCTTGGAACAGTGTCACGGTATGAGCTGCTTTTAAGTCTATAGTAAGTGATCTGTTTCAAAAATCCGTTATATTACAGTAGGTCACATTGTTTTACAACTAGACATAAAACCTGCAGGATTTCACTGAATCACTTGTTTGTCCCTGGCAGGTTTCAGTTCTTAAAGGCTAGGCATCAACAAATGCAATCAAAGATTTATTCAAAATATACAGTTTTCTCCTGTTAGCAGAACATGACTAATGTCAACAACTTTGTTATATAATGAATGTTTTACACTTGCCTAGAAAACAGCCAAGTTCAGGTTTTCAGCTGAAACATTTTGACACCTGTTAATATTATCATTTAAGGGTTAATCAGCACTACCTTGGCCAGAACAAAGGTAATAATATTGTAGGCTCAACTGATAAAGCTGAGGCAGAATTTAAGCTGGAGCTTCCTATTTGCCTGAAACTGCCAAAGAAAAGCCCAATGTTGGCAAAAGAATTGACCCTGTATAATCTGTTTAATAAGGTAATTAGGAGTAACTGTTTCTGAAAATGAATCCACAACCATAAACAGCTTGTCACTGATGCTGAAAGAATGAGTTGTTCTGAGTCTGCTTCAAGCGCTTATACTTGACCCCATGTTACCCCCCTACACAATGGGATGTGTGTCTCTCTAGTGATCTGGAAGAAGGAGGAGAACTGAATTAGTATTAGCCAGCCAAAAACCAGTTTAATTTTAGTTCACACAGTCAAACAATCATCTGTACTTGCACAAAGGAAGAGGTTGCGTAGAGTTAGCAGTCCAAGACAGGCCAGGACTGTTTGTGTTTGCAGAAACATTGGCTTAGGCTGATGTAAAGCTTCTGCAAAATTTAGCCTTTAGCTGCACTGCCTCAAACTTATTCATAAGGATAGTGACTCCCCTTTGACATTATTAACAGTGCAAAGTAGACCAAAAAGCTGATATATAGTAAATCTTTTAGTAATGAAGATACTTCTGTAGATGAGAAACTGCATTAACTACTAGCAATTTCTAAGGAAGTATTAAATACTTTAAAAGTTTTTCACGTCATTTATAAAAACCTCACAAATGGGCAGAACCTACACCAAATGTAATTCCTTTTCTATCAAATATTGTACAAATATAACATAAAGAACTCTCTTCCACCAGAAAAAGTGTGTGATACACATCTTCATTGCAAGAATAATTTATGTTCTGAGAAGAAGCTGCCTGAAGAACTCAGTGCTTGCTTTCCAAGCCCAAAGGAAACACAGTCAGTCAAACTCTCCCATACTGCATCTCCCTGGAAAATATATACAACCTTTTTCTCATTAGTAGAACTGCTGGGGACAGAAATTCCATTCCAGTCAGGAATGTGAAAGTTTGGAATAAAGCTTTATTCGGGGGGGGGGGGGGGAAGCTGGCA
>JAVSBS010017584.1:0-15219 GCA_033124195.1 Coracias cyanogaster | reverse complement strand
TGTTTCCCGATTTGTGTCTGTCACATATTCGGTGCCGGCCTCACAAGACCGGACTTATTCCCCCGTTTTCGCAACAGCAACATATACAGATTCTTTAAGATTGCCAGTGATAACTGCACTAAGCTTCAGACTAGTTACATATCTCTAAAAATACGATTGCAATCACAGTTCTGATTTTCTGGGGAGGCACTCAATATAACCGGGTTCACAAATCTTACCAAAAGGCATCCCTTCTTGGGCGGGTGAGCAGGACAAGCCCGTCAATCTGTCCCTGTGATTTGGTGTCAAATTCTTGTCTCCCAAATTAGGTCTGAAATAGGGCTAACGTTTATACCTATTCATTACTATTGTGCAAAGTGAATGGTGGGACTGTGGTCGAGATGTTTTTTCCTGCTGGTCAAGCTGCTCAAACTGTTTGTTTCTGGTGGTTAGCTGTAAGCCATTGCACAAAAAATCTAAGACTTCCTCAATAACTCTTGTGAGGAACAGACACCTGTTGGGATGAGTGGAAGATTGTGGCAGGCAGCCTTCACTCCATTCCACATTTCTTCTGCAGTGCCATGAGAACACAGACCACCAGATCTTCACCCAGCTCCTGTGTCTATTCTAGTCATCAACTGCTTATCAGCAGTGTTGAGCTTTGCAGTTTCAACTGGTTTGTGTATCCTGCTTCCAACACTGAGAAAGAACCAAACAGAGTTCACCTGAAAAGTGAACCCTGGCATAAAGTCCTGCATCAGTGCTCTCTCTTTCCCTCTCTCTCGCTGTCTCTCATTTTGGTCTCCATCTGGGACAAAAATGGAAAAGCAAGGAAGAAATTTTTGGCAATAGCTACATCCAAACCACTGTTTGTGGATCAGTCAAGGCGTGATGATTTTTACAAAATAACTGTATCATTCTTAACACATTTTGTTGCCTTCTTTTGTTTTCTTCCTATAACTGAAGACTGAAGTGTCCAGAAGTCTCCATTCTTAACACCAGTAAACTCAATGCTATTTTTAAAATGTTATTTGCCACTTATTAAGCAGGGAATTGCTTCTTAATGCTGAAGGCAAGATTAATTCAGACAGAAAACAGTGAGCATGTAGGAACTTCCTGGTATTTAAGAAGAGTAACATGAATCACATTATTGGTCCAGCTGAGGACAACAAGTCATGTCCTACACATCTCAGAGAATATCTGGCTGCTCTTGCAACAGATCTTCAGGGATTTCATTGAATGCCTGAATACTGGGTCTTGGAGCTGGGTCCAAGACAACTTTGTTGTGTTATCTTCAGAATGTCTTCTACCAGCCTTCTGACCAGTACTATCCTCCTGCAAGTTGTATAACTAGTTCTGGTATGGGAGTCATAAATGTTAGGGAGCTGTCTGCAGCTTGAAAGCCCCAGAATACCACTAAGTATACTTATGAACCTTTTTGTCAGTTATGGTGGGCAAATTACACTGTTGATGAGTCACTGTCATCAGTCAATTTGAATCATGGCCTGTAACGGATACTGGTGATAAATTGCGTTTCTGTTCAAGTAGAGAAATTGCTAGCATAAAATACAAGTTTATGCCTCTTTCAGAGAATGAGGTGAAGATTTGTGGGAGAAAGCCATCGTAAAAGTTTTAATTTGTTCAGCTGGAGAATCCACTTTGGATTTCCACCTCTATATTCCACCTGGGAATAAGGTTGTATAGGGAACACTATACACCAGGAAGCAGATACTGCAAGTCCATCTGAATAAGGCAAACTAGCCTATGGTGAGCTTTTTGAAAATTTAGTTCAAGTGAACATGAAGAGCTTTAGAGAGGAGCATACACTGTATTGGAGAAAACCTCAAGGAATTCATATTATAGCTGAAGCATCATGACCAGGAGAAAAAAGAGTTTCCTGATACAAATTCAGACCCAGAGAAGCAGCCCAA
Organism: Coracias cyanogaster; assembly: GCA_033124195.1. Lineage (NCBI taxonomy): Eukaryota > Metazoa > Chordata > Aves > Coraciiformes > Coraciidae > Coracias > Coracias cyanogaster. The sequence goes on along the minus strand of JAVSBS010017584.1, from coordinate 13,309 downwards.
GGCTGGCCCAGTCAGTACCAATCTGGACACCTGAGGGCTGTTAGCACAAATCACAATGTCACTGAAGCAACTGGAATTAAAGCTAAACAAACAGAATCAGGAGGTGGCCCAGAAAAATATATGAAAATTGCTGAAATGAAGACCCAGAGGCAGCCAAAATTGATGGAAATGGAAAATATGCTTGAACTGCTATGGAGGCAAGGCAGATTGAACAAGATCCTAGGAGGCTCCACCAGCTGCAATCACCATCTTTGACAAATTGCATCCATCTTTAAGAGAAGTTTCATATTTAAGTAGTATTTTATGCCTACTGACAGTCTGTACAATTGACATAAGACAGTAAAAAGCTATAAAGTATCCTTTTAACTGTTGAGATTGAAAGGACAAAGACTATCTGTTTTCAGCATCCTACACACAAACTTCTTATATTACAGTTTGCATAGGGAAAGCTTTATTTTACAAGTTCAGTATCACTCTGGTATTGTATCACCAGCAATTATGGAACTTGCAGAAATACAAGGGAAGGAGCTTTAGGAAAATATCTATTAATTATACACTTTGATAGAATAAAAGGGAGGAATCTGTGGTCAGTGATACATTACTGATTTTGTCGCCTCTTACACAGTTCTGTACTGTGACAAAATGAAAGAGAGAGCTTTAAGGAACTCAAAAAACCTGAATAAATAAATAAATACAAAGCCTGCCTTACCTATAAGCATTTAGAAACCAGTTTTTTGGAACATAAAATGGGAAAAAATAGAAACCTCAATATGTGTAAGGAAAGAGAAGAAAACTGAACTAAACCAAAACTAAACTAATCAGACAAGCTTAGCTTTCATGTGCAAAGTTGGATAGCACCCAGACTATGTGTGCAAAGCTTCTGGAGCCATAACGCCCTATGCTGGTAAAAAGTGAATCCTGAATCCCAAATTGTCCAGCAAAATCCACAACAGAAACCACAGTAAATTATAAGTATGCTTAAGGTGCAGGAAGCCAGATATTTCTTATCAGAAGAGACATAATCCCAGGTGAAATAGTCAGAGTTGTTGCTGTGAAAGAAATAGAAATGCCAGTACCGACAGCAAGATAGTGAAAAGGTGTAAAAATCCCCTTCAAAGTAAGGAAACTGATTGTGAGCTATGTAGTGTGTTAACTTACAGTGATAATTGTGTGAATTTCACAAGCTTCAGTGGCAGAAATGCTCTGTTAAAACCTTAACATTAAGGATAAGAAAGAAATTAGAAAGAAAAAAAATGTTGATGAGTTTCATCTACATAGTGATAAAAAAGATCATGTGATAATCAACTGCACATGAAGCATCCCACTTCAAAAAATTATTATTGCTAATGTATTTCATAACTTTTGCCTAAGGCATCTTAAAGGAGCTCCTTTTTGAAAACAGGAGTCTGTAGAGGGTCATCTACATGAGGAAAGTTGTGTTGATGCTGGAGATAGATACACTAATGGTATGTGCTATGTAATGAGCTGAGCTAAAGCACTTCCGCAGGTTCTCTTGGGCTATAGCAAAGTTATTATTAGTTTAAGAAACATTTTTACTGGTCTAATAGAGTGAAGTGAAAGACTATTGCAGACTATGATGTATTTCAGAAGCGGAAAAGGACTGCAGAGATTTGTTTCTTTTTATTAAGTATCAGTTCTCTGGAGCTGAAATGGATATACTTGATCCATTCCTAAGTGTGACCAAAGCAGGAAAATGTTCGTTTCTCTGCTACCCTTTTCTGTCTTTATATAGGTCTCTCGTATAACATTTACATTGATATTGTGTGTAGGTGAATTGTAAAAACATACAGCAAACTGCAACTATATATTCCATTTTAAGATGGTTAAGTCTTAAAAAAGAAACCCTTTGATCACTATTCTAGTGCACAAGATCCCAACATAATAGAATTCCCAAACGGAAAAGGAAATTTTCTCCATTAGTGGAATATTTAAGAGGCATTTAATATACCCTGGATATGTTAAATACATCTATGTGCTTGTAAATTCAATGCTTAAGAAAGGCTAGAAACTCTTCTGGTAGCCTGAATTACTTACAAAATGCTGGTAAAGTGAAGTACACTAGGCAGACTGCCTGAATCTATATGTCTCTCAACATATTTATGACGTGACGCTCTATAGTCATTGTTTTTTCATTATAATTAAGAAAATTTTCTCAAATTACCTAAAACCTCTGGGTGTAGTATTCCATATTATGAAAAAAAATCCTAAGTTTTTAGTTTTGGGGTTTTTTAGTTTGTTTCCTCAAACTCATTATGAAAATATTGTAATCAGTTTAATTAACATAGAACATAATGTGACTACCAATTTTAGTGACAATCAAGAATCCAACTGAACACCAAAGCATGCAGCTGAATCTGTAAAATATCATATTGGAACGTCAGAGTATGTACTGCAACACGTAAGCTATATTTGTACATTTTGAGGCACTAAAATCTGCAGCTGAATCGATAAATATTGTTTATCAGAAGGGGATATGAAAAAGAAAAAAGAAAAGAAAATGTGCAAGTGAATCACCAAGATGTTAAATGTGAACGATAAAAAAAGTCAGGCATTATGTAAATACCGCAAGTACTATAGTGCAAGTTGAGTAACAAAATACATAAAAGCAAAAATAACAATGTTTGCAAAGTAGTGTTTCAGAACACCATGCCAAGGAAAAAATAGCCTAGCAGATATTTAACTTTATATGGAACTTCTTTACTGAATGTCTATGAAGTCTATCCTACAATGATGCTTTATGGCTACTGCTAACAAAAATTGTAAAGAGGAGATAAAGAAAAGGATGACATTTTTTAATGGAACCTTTAGTGATGCCATGTGTTATGTTTGTTTCTCATAGCATAGCTCACTTTGTCTTGGCAGCTTATGAGGATAGTCATTATTTAACTAAATGATGATGAGAAGCGACAACTATTTTTTAGTTATCTTCCTATTAGACACTGCAGTTGACTGTCATCAGTATGTTGTCTATATTTATAATTTCAGAACCCAGAACCTGAAGCTGGATGTGAAATTGATGTAAGACTCATGTAAGTCAGTCCAGCACCACTGAAGTTACAATTTACACTGCCAAAGTATTTATGTCAAGTGTGGGTCTGGTCTTCCCAATGTTAGTTTGAGATATTTCTCTGAAGTTTAACTTGCTGCATGAATTTGCATCAGGGAAGAGGCTAATCTGCCACAGTGCTCCAACTGCCGTGCAGTGATGCAAAACTGTTACAAACCCAGCTTCACCTGCCAGGTTTGTCACTACTTTGGCATGCTGGAAGAATGCAAAACAAGGAGAGTGTATCCATGAATGTAGACTCACATCTTCAATAGCTATGTCATTTGGTTTAAAGTTGACTGATATGTATTCATGCCTTCAAATTTGCTACGGATGTATAGTATGATTTCCTTCTGTTCCTCACAAATCCTTTTTTTTTTTCTGTATATGCTCAATGACTATATTTATTTACATTATAAATGAAGAGAAATCATACAGGTTTTACAGACTATACTTGTGCAGGAATAACTCCATTAAAAGAATAACTCCATTCAAGTCAATGGATTACAGCAATGAAACTATAATACAGTTACATAACAAGTACATAAACATCAGAAGGGAAATAAAAGCATCCATCCACAAAACAGGAACTGCACAGATGAAAAAGAAAGGTACTCAGCGTTTTGGGAATATTTACTCTAAATTGTTGTATCTATATGATGGACCAAAATGTATGTTTTAGAATGTTCCGTCTTGCTTCTTAGTTCTAGGTGACTAGAAAACATAAGCTATGTAAAACAACCTTTAGATAAATTGCATTGGCAGATTTCTGTCAACATGCTCTTTCTCTTAAAAAATTAACAGCTTTTGTCTGGGTAGTCCTGTAAACAACAAGTTTTGCATACTGGTACATAATTCTTGACTTTTTTTTTTTAAACTTTAATTTAAAGAACCTAAAAAAAATTACAAATGTTTATTTATCACCAAGAAATTGTAAAGTGTTATTATACCACACTTTCAGAGTGAAGCTTGTTAAAAAGAAACTCAAGTGGAGGTATTATTATTAGCAGTAGTATAGCAGTTTATGTAAGAAACAGGCATGTTTGGGGATCTATTTTAGAAACGTACTTTAGGATGAGATAAATAATGCCATAAAACTTCTTACTCTTGCCACTGGCCAGGGAGTTAGAGTACCTAGCCCAGACGAAGCCATATCTGTTATAAAGATTCAAGATTAGATGAGGTAAGTGCCACTCCTGAAAAGAGGGTACTTTCTATCGTTTGGTGTTTCATTGTGATAACCTTTAAAAGTCTTTCTCTGACCAAATTACTATGCCTGAAAACTTTATTCAGTCTTCCTTTGTCCTTTAGCATATATTTTTTGTCCACATAGATGGTTCAGCAGCAGCAGGATTTCTGTGGAAAATAATCTGAAGTTCTCAGCCCTTCAGTGGCTGTAGCTACATCCAGGGGGGTGATACAAAGCCTCTTTTCAGAAAGTTTTGTCTGTCATTTCCAAGGCTCCTAGAAAAAGTTATCCCAGCTCACCTGGCCAAGGCATTCCTGGCTTTGTCCTCACCCTCCCTCTCCAAAGCTTGACTTGGATGGAGCTTTCACTAACTGCAGTTCCTAGTGGTATCACCGAGGGAGCTGGTGCTACAGTGACAGCCTGCCAACGTGCAAATATACCACATGAGGATATGTACCTCATATTTATTATATTTTGCAAGTGTTGGAGCCTAGCTGGAAATTATACCAGTTACTAGTGTGAGCTTTAGTCTTGTGGTCCCTCACACTATGCACCTTGTCAGCTATTTATTATATTTTATGGTTGAAGTTTAAGAGCGACACAGTTCCCAGTCTTGTTCAAATCAAGCGCGTTATAAATTCTGTTTCACAGACATTTAGTCTTTTCATGTCTTGACTAGTAAAACAGCACTTCTCAGTGGCCAAAATCTCTATTTGCACCACCAGGCTTTGTTGGCTATCAAGACGGCACACTTCCTTATCATCTGCTTCCCATTGTTAGTCCTGTTCTACATTTCATTTGCTATGATTCTCCACCTATTTTTTCCATTATATCTTTATGTCATTATATCATTTCCATTATATCATTCTTCCTATCTTTTCATCTTACTGGTATTTCAACACCTCATACAAGATCTTCTGTTTGCTGACTGTTAATTTTTTCCTTTCTCTAGTAGTTCGTGGATTCCTGACAATCCTCCTGATGCTGACTCCTGAACTTTTTTTAAGTTATCTTCTGGTTTTATTCTTCATCTTTAGGAAGTTTTAACATTACTCTGTCACCTCCTTTCATATCTGACTCACTATTCTTTCAAAATATAATAAAACTCCTTGCAACTCCACTTCTGTCCTGAACTATCAGGCATTCACAGATGCATGTCTCTTGTGACTTTAAAAAAAAATCTTATATTCTATGATGTATTTTTTAATGCTATGGAATATTGCCCCAAAATGGGCTAAATAATGTGACTGGAAACTGGAAGCAATGTAACACTTTCAAAAAGAACCCAAACAAATTCATCTTTCATGGTTATTATCTAAAGGGTATGAAAATTGAAGACGTATTGAATTTTTAAAAAATTAAGCCTCAGAATTCACACTATGAACTACCTTGTTAATATGGGTCCTTAAGTAGCTCAAATATTTATCTCTGGGCATGACCAAAAACTACTTGACTCTAAGTATACCTAAGGTATAGCAGCTTTCGTAAATTAGATATTCCTGTCTACTTTATAAGTCAAATAACCAATTACTCCACAAAGAATACAACTACTTAAATGAGAATATTTGAATGGTTGCTCCAAGATATCCTTTTAGATGGAGATCAGAGCCTCTACTTGCAAAGAGCCTTCCTCAGACAAAGACGAAAAGTTTCCACCACAAAGGGTTTTCCGTTTTGTTAGAAGATACCAACCTTGGTAATGCAATGACAACTAGCTTTTAGGTAGTGAGAAGAGAGTAATGTACCTACATATAGGTGAGTGTTATGGATTATGAACTGGGAACTTAATTCACAATCTCCCATTCAAAATTTCTTATTGCCTAGCTTATAAGAAATACTCAGATTTTCCTAATGGCTTTTGTGAGCCACTCAATTCTTTGCAGACATGATAAAGAAAATTGAAGGCTTCTATTCACTAGGAAGTAATATAAAGAAAGCTGAGGCACTTCAACAGCTTTAATATTTGGGGAAGTCAGAGAAAATAATTTACCCTTCAGTCCTTTTCTGAAGATTAAAGTAAATAAATAAATTTTTAAAAATATTTTACATCAGAAGAAAGCCTGCTTGGTAATTTATTTTTTCTTTTAATCCAAGTATATGAGTAAGTGAGGAAATTAAATTAATAGAGAACCTAAAAAAGCCTAAAATTGCTAAAATATCTCACTAAGAAGTAATAGATAGCAAACAAAGAATAAAAAAGCTGCCAATACCAACAGGAATACCTGTGTTCTTACTGATTAACTTCTAAGGGGATGTTCAACAAAAGTATACATATCAACAGAAGAGTGACTAAAACTAGGCACAGGCCCTAGTCCAGTCATTAGTGAAGCTGATGGCAATATGACAAAAGGTCTCAATCATTTCAGCATTTACAGGCCATGTGTGTCAACTGTCTGCAGAACTACCAGACCTTTCTGCTATCTTCCACACTCTTGTGCTGTTTCCCCTACCTTAGCTCTGTATTATTTACCGAGCTATTGCATAATTTTACTGCAACAGATTACTTAGTGCATTCACTCTTTTATATAAGAAAATAAGTACATAGATCACATCACGCTGTACCAGGAAACTAAGTATTATATAGAATAACATTCAAATTGTTGATGTTCCATTAAGAAAAGTGCTTTATAACGAAGAAAGCACTCTGATAAGTGACTGTCCAGATATGCAGTAAAGTGATTTCACACATTTTGTAAGCCGAATTCCTGTTGTCTGTCAGCACTCAGCACACAACACTAAGCAATAAAGCTTATCTGATAAAGAGGTGATAAATATGAAGTGTTATTGTTATTATTTTTATTAATGTCATTCTTTGGTGGAACACTGAATGGAGTTGGTATGTGAAGAATGTTGTCTGAATCAAAAAATATTGCCCCTGCATTAGCAAGAGTAGAATGCTGGCAGTATCTTACTTGGAGTTTGAACCAGGGACTAGTGAAGGACAGGATTAGCATATTGCAATAAAAGATGAGTACAATATACGAAAAACATAAAGGAGAAAGGAAGGAGAATACTAAAAATTGTAAGATGAATAGAGGAGGGAGGAAAAGGTGAAGGAGATGTTAGTTAACCCATTAAGGATTCTGAATCTTTCAAGTAGGACAGTGCCATCCACATTAAATTGTGTTATATTAGTTTCATCTTTATGTTTTTCCATTACTGTATATTAGTACCTATGGGGCTACATCTGCAATCTCTAAACACAAATTCTTGCTTAAAGCTGGTTTGCCCCACAAATTTGTTACTAAAGCTGACCAGAATTACTGGCTTGTCCCTGAGCAGATTGTATAGGATAACCCAATGTTTCTTCAAAATCCCAAGTTTCTTTCATGGAAAACTGTCACAAACTCAGTCCCTGGACCAGACTACATGCAAAAGCAAGAAGAAAGTACAGACAACTTTTCAGGACAAGAGAATAAAAACCCCATCCACCCCTTTCATTAACAATATTGTAGCCTAGAATGTCTAAGCATAGAGATACTCTATCCATTCCACAGATTATCCCATTCATATCTCAGAAGAAATATTATTTGAGTAAAAGTAAAAATAAACTAAAATAATAAGAAAATAAGATGTCATACTAGCTTTCTTCAGGGAACAAATTTATCCAAAACAGAGGCTACATAACTTCCCTCTAAGTGTTTTCTGAGTAATCTCTTCCACAGATAAAAATAAAACTGACTTTGCCAGCTTATTGCATAATCATTTGGAATATCAATTTAAATCTCAAAGCTACCTAGGAGAGTTTTGACAAGGGCAGAAGTCTCTTGCAGGAGGAAAGATGAAAATTAGGCATTAAATAAATATATTTTTCCCATAAAAATTAATTATTTCTGTTTCTGTCTATAAAGTGTCCAAGAAAATAACTTCCAAATGATTGTAGCTTAAAAGTAGTATATAGATACTGAGCATTGTAAATAATTCTAACTTAAACTGACTTGCTAAAATTACCCCTGAAAATAGATCCCAAAGAGACATGGAACACGAAATAGAATGCCCAAAAAATAAGCTTGACAACTAATTTCTCATTTTTATTTCACATTTCCTTCTTTCCTTCATTTTTAGCTCTCTTTTCAGTAAAGCTGAAGCTCTGAATTCAACAAGGCTTGACTTTCATGATGTGCTTATGTGAACTGTCTAAACTAGAATGAGTTTCTGAATCAGGTCTTAGTTTTTAATATGTGCAGGAGAGCACAGGTCTTATTTTCACATGAAGATTTAATGTATTTGACGGTGGAGTTTTTTCTTCCTATTGTTAAATCTTTATTTTCTGGTTTTGACATCAAGATTATTTCTACAGAAGATAATGGTTATGTCACAAATATTATGTCAAGTAGTGAATAAATAAGATGACATCTGTTAGCATTGGGGACCATCTGTTAGGCTAGGGAATTACGGATTTGATGTTAAATTTAAATTATATTAATTGTAAGCACAATAGGATGATGTAATAAGCAGTATAGGAGACCAGTAACTTTCTGATTTCTCTTGTGAAAAGTGGGAAGTGTGGCTATGGCCAAGGGAAATTCAACAACAAAATGTAAGGGAGAAGTTATATTTGGGAAGCACAACAAAATAAATTAAAAAACCCAACCAACCAAAACAAACAAATAACAAACAAAAAAGCAACCAACCAAAACAAGGAAACAAACCCCAAAACAAACCAAAAGAAACAAAGAAAATTCTTTTACACAGTTATGGGTATTGGATTATGTATATATTTGTAGATCCTCATTTAAGAAGGCATTTAAACATACAATGGACTAGAAGCACACATTTAAATGCCAGGTAAAATGCCAAATACTGAGAGAGATTTCAAGAAATTGAAACCTTGTAATGCAAGGTTTTCCCTCAGAGACTGCTTTCTTAGACTCTGGAACTTCCACTCTTTTTAGGTGTTTTTGATGCCAGAATTATATCATAAGTAAATCCTATCACAGGTAAACATAATGGACAGATTTATGCACAGACTAAATGTGGCAATCAAGAGTGTTGGGGGCAGAGAGTGTTTAAAGAAAATACTGCTGCTTAGTCAGGTAACATATGAATGTGTGTATTACACAATATATGGTATTATGTATTATGTATTGTATGGTATTATGTATTATATATACATAACCTGTGTCTGCCTTTGAATCACATTCATTCTACATGTTTTGAACTGGTGAAAATATGAAGTATTTAGTTTGATTATGAAGCTGATTTTTCCTCTTTCTAAGTTCACAGAAGTTTATCCAAGTAGCAAAATGTCAATTGCCAAACAACTTCAATGCTGTTTAGTTATCTAAAATGTGGTTTAGTAGTCTTCCTTTTCTTTTAATCTGTTGAAAGGTATCAGGTATGCTGGTTAAATATTTTTAGTGCTTGGACTTAAGCTTTGTAAGATATTTAAGCTCCTGTATGTTGTTTGCAATCCGTGTTTTACACTATCTCTCTTTTTCCTACCTCATATAAGCTCTCATATGTTCTTCCTCATACTTCGTTGCTGCTTCAGGCAATTAACTCAGTTAATTCCATTTTTATTCTCTCCAACTGCATTCTTCTCTGTATCCTCCTGCATAATAACTATACATTTAGGACTTTACTTCAGCTCTTCTCACTTTGGTGTCTCCACATTAACTTCTACATAACTCATTGAACTCTGTTGACCTTTCCTCTTTAATTTAGTAATGGTAAAAAAGAAGGAAAAACAGTACTTACAGGAAAAACAAGGGTAAAATAGCTAAAAAGCTATCATCTCAGTCATTCTCTGGAATTGCTTTTCATTCACTCTTTCCTCATTCTGTCATTGTCAAGTCCATTTGCAGATTCCTCAGAGCAGAATAGCACTTCTCACTCTTTTTAAGACATTTTACATACTAGAAGTGCCCCATAAATAATTATAAAAGATACTGGGAATACAGTGATATTCTATGAATTGATTAATGTAGTCAGAAGCTGGGCTAAGATAAGATAAAAACCATATCCCAGTTTACTGAGACCTAGACTGGTGACTTCTTTTAATTTGTTTCATTGTGATTGCATCAGGAAGTTGGATCTCACAATTTTCTTTTTATTTTTTTTAACTTGTCAAATATTCTAATGAAAAACATTCACAATAAAAAGCAATTGACAAGAAAGAAACCTGAACAGTTTCCACTATCCTCTACTTATTAGTTCAATTTCTGTTTAAATGAAAGAAATAAAAACCAATTTTTTAACAGATGATAGTAATATTTTTGAGAAAAAAAAGACATTATTTTATGATTTTAACCTATACTGAAAGTTTTCAAATAAGTGTTTGTATCTAAATATAGTCCTCATACAGAACCTTAAAGAAAATCTATGTCATGTCCCAGAAATTGGTTATAATTTAGTAGATGTTATTGTTAAATAGACACTGTATTTTAAAGTTGCCTGAGATGACTCCCAATTGTCATTTCTAAGGAAATGACGGAAACCTGAACAACAGAGTAACATAAGATGAGATGCTCCTGTCTTTGCATTTCCTTTTGAATCTTATTGGAAAATGTTAGGAAGGGCTAGACTTGAATTATTCTATGTGTTCTGAGTCTTCAAAACATCTCTCATTTAAAAATACCTTTCATAACGCAACAACACCTCATTCTTAGAAGTTCTGACTGATTCCAAACTTATAATGAAATATTGCCAGCTTATGGACAGTAACACCAGTCTAAAAGGTTGTGATATGAATTAACACCTCTTATTAATAATAATAATCTAACTAACCTGTATACTTTCTAGAAGCCTGGGCAACTAGCTTTGAGAAGGCCTTTACAGCTTTTACAAGTAATTAAATCATCCAGAGGCAAAAACAAAACAAAAAAATCTCCAGCCATCAGTATTATATGAACCATGCTGAGAAGCCTCCAGGCTAGGATAAAAAGCTTGACATAGATAAAAAAAAACATAGAAACAAGTACTGCACTGAAATATGTAGGAATGAATAAGAAATAATTCCAAATCTCAATTGCAGGTCTTGAGTGAACATACATTACATTGTAAATCAGTCCCAGATTTTTAAATCCTAAACTGTATGCAAAGTGAGGATAAACACTCCACAGCTTTTAAGAATACGGTGTGATCTTAAAAATATTTTTGGTGGGGATTTTTTGTGACATGACACATTAAATATTAAGCCGTGTCATCATTAATAATTGTATGCTTTATAGACAAAATGAAGATCAAGAAGTGAGATAAAATCAGGTTAATACATAAGCAGATATCTCTCAGCATTCCTGTTGCATCACATCACTATTTTTTCTTGACCCTTTAACCTTTCAGTGCCCACTATGGTGAAACATTAAACACTCATATGCCTCACTAAAGTTTTCCCTTCTCTGTATAAGAACTTCAATGACAACTGAGCTTCACTGAGTCTTTGACTATGAAATTTCCATTTCTATTATATTCCATACCCATAGCCTAACTACAGGAAGATATTGTGGGCTTCCCAAATATAATTCACTCCTAATCCACTCAAAAGGAGACAGTACAAAGCTTGAACATAACTTGGTGTCCTGGTTCGGACAGGACGGGGTTAATTGGGTGTTGATATTCTATACCATGATGATGTCACACCCTGGAGGCTGGTCGAGTTCCGAGGGGAGGGCAGTTTGTTTCAGTTCGGCTTCGGCGTTCTCGGGTTGAGCACGTGTGTATGCAGGTCGTCTCCTTTTATATCTGGTACTGCTTTTCTTTGCTTTTCTGTGTAATTACCTCGTTCTTAATATTTGTTGCTGCAGTAGTTTATTACGTGTTCTTTATATTAAACCTTCCTTATCTCAACTCAAAAGGGCACTTTGAAACCTTTTTTTTCTTTCCCTGTCCGCGGCTGCGGCGGGGGAAGGGGGCGGGAGGCAGCGGCGGTGCCGGCCACGAGGGCGGCTACTGCAGAACCCTGCTGCCATTTTACTAAACCAGCACATTCATATAAATGGATGTATTTGGAAAAAGATTCTACATGTACCACATTTTCTTTTTTTCTGCCAGTCTACATGAAAATATTAATGAATGAATATATCACTTCCAAACATCAAACTGAAGCAAATGGTAGAAAATGCCAGAACTCTTGAAATAGCCCATCTTCCTCAGATTTTGTTGAAACTATTCTAAGGAACAAGCCAACTCACAACGGCTAGAATAGGTTGGAAGACAAAGATTGCCAACACTTTTATTTGCTTTTATTTTTTTTATTTCTACTTAATCAGTAAGTGTAAGACCACAGTGCTGACGCTAGCAGTGCCCTCCTGGGCTGCCCTGTCCCCCTGCCATGGGACTGTCTTCTCTTCTGGGTGGGCATCTCACCCTCTGTGGGACCTCGATGCCCTCGACACATTAAATACAGCCATAACTAAACATGTCTTGGTACCTGAGCCCATCTACTCCTCAAACTCAAACCAAAACAGACTATCATCTTAACAGTTAAAAGACTATTCCTTAAGCAAGATAAGTGGCTAAACAGGAAGACAGGAGCATGTGAGCAAAGAAATCATTCATTGCTGCATTGTTCAGAGTAGTTCAGACTACCTTTTTTTGTTAGATAAATAAACTTTATTCCCACTATTACAGTTGCATCTGTCATTTACTGGAAAGAGGAGTCTCAAAGGGCCTCCTTGTTGAAAGTAAGATGTCATATTTACTACAGGTACTACACAGCAGGTTGACAATAGAAAATAAAAGCCAGTCTTAGACAAGGATGGAAATAACAGCAGAGCTTGCCACCAGGTCCTTGGGAACATGCAGGGGAAAGGAAGAAGCAAAGTGCAATATGAAGAGTTAAAAGCAAAGCCTGCAACCTGCCCTGCTGCATCGAGAAATGGAAGAAACAGACTGATACTAGAAGTGGTAAGAAAATAAAGAAAGGTACTTAACATACTGTAGTGGGTCTGGCTGAGCTGGTTTTCCACATAGCAGCAGTGTTTTTGTGCTGGGAGCTAGAAGGGAGTTGATAACACACCCATGTTGTGACTGCTCCTGAGCAGGGCTCACACAGCACCAAGGCTCTTCCCAACATTCACCCCCCTCAGTGGGATGGGGTGGGCAAGATCTTG
>JAVSBS010017583.1:0-22048 GCA_033124195.1 Coracias cyanogaster | reverse complement strand
GGTGGAAAGGAGCATTCAAGAAAACTCAAAGTAAGGAAAAAAAAAAAAAATCAAGCACAAAAGGAATTAGAATTACTTGTTTCAGAAATAAAACTACAGTTTTGAATCCTTCCCACCTCTCTATCAAACGGAAAGTATTTTATTTCAATTCTGCATAATTTTCTAGCAAAACCCTTTGGGGAGGTAATACAAAATATTTTTAATTCTGCTTTTTTATAAGCGCAGCAGTTTGTCATGCACCATGAAAGGTGCCTGGTGTGCTATTTCCCCTGCAGCTCACTGCATCGGACGCTGCGTGTCTGTCTGTCCAGTGCACTTTTCTCCAGAGAGCGGTTCCAGTTGTCCTGCGTCTCATGAAAATCAAGGCAAGATTTGCAAACAATCCAGGGAGCCCTTACAGAAGCCAAAAAAGCAGCTTGAACTTTTAGATTAAAAAGTCTTGATCTACACAGGAATAGTTTTATTACAAACAGGCTCACTTTCCTAATGGAAGACCCCACACGCCCTAACGCTTGACTTTTAGTTGGGAAATTCCCTTTCACCAGCACTCTGCACACACGCGCCGCTTGCTTTCATCAAAGGGAAATTCAGCAGGCAGGGAAGGAGGGGGAGAGGTGTTGGTACCAGGGGCATTTGTGAGCTACGGAATGAGAAAGTCATTTGTAAACCCCTAAACACTTCAGCAATAAATGTGCATTCCCCAGGAGGTGCAAGTCCTGCGACCGCCTCTCCATTGGCGAGGAAGCAGGAGGAGGACAGAACCACACCTGCTGAAGGACAACCACAAACGGGAATTCACCTGGCAGAGTGCACAAGGAGGAAAACAGGAGCGAAATAAAATCCGGTACGGAGATATCTTGTGGTTTGTGCCGTATGAGGGCAACATGTTGGATTTTCACAGTTCCCCCCCATGCGCAGGTCCTGCCCCGTTTGCCCCCAGCAGCGAGGGGCAGGGCATGGCTGGCCCAGCAGCTGGGGCATGTCCCAGGTGCCTCCAAGCAGCCTCATGCAGGAAAGGTCCCTCCAGCACCCACGGAGGAGAAGGGACAAAATCAAAAGCTTTGTCAAGAGAAGCATCCAACAGGGACAGATGGAAATTCAAACCAAAAGCACGGTTTCCAATGAGCATTTGTTTGTAAGGTAGCGAGCGAGCCCAACGCAACCCCCATTCCCGCTTTGCTCCCCTTGTTCACACTTCTCACCTCTCCCCATGTCCTTCTTTCCTGGAAGGGGAATGAAGGGTGAAGACACCTCTGCTTTTCGGGCCTCTGCTACAGGACAACAGCCTCCAGAAAGCCTGCAGAGGGCCAAGCAGAAAGAAATGCACTTTAGTTTCCCCCCTGCACCAACTGTCAGATTCTCCTGGAGCTTCACACCCCTCCCCTGGACCGATCCAAAGCACCAAGCACCTCGGCCAAACCCCCTTGGGCTCTGGAGCTGGCTATGGTTTCCATCCTCAAAGGTCCTGAACCAAAGGTCCAATCCAAGCGCTCTTCTACACAGGCAAATTCTGATCCAAGTTAACATCCAAATTCAGGCCCAAAACACCGTGCTCCCGTGGCCAGCATCTGCGTGTGAAAGGAGTTGTTTGGGCTCAGCCTGCCTTGGCAGATCTCCTGCTGCCACGAGCAAAGAGGACCCACAAAGGTGAGAAGCCACTCTGGGAACTTCCCTTCACACCACTAACCAGAGTGGGTTTGGAGGAGGTCAACTGTTCAGCATAAAAGGCCCTGGACAAAGGAAAATAAAAACCAAATGGGAAGAAAACACAGAAAAATGGGTAGGAGAGAGCCACAGGATGCTTCACTGACATTTTATAGTCTCCACTCCAGTTTGCTGTCCCTAAAAGCCCTAAAGATGGCAACAAAGCATTTAGAGGCCCACTCCAAAGCTACCAAGAGCAGTGGGAATCACCTCACTGGGTTTGGTGGGTTCAGGTCCACAAGGCAGTGGGTACAGGGGTTTCCCCGAGGGTGTGGGCAGGACTGCTGTCAGACCTCCCAGCAGCTGAGTCTTGTAAACTTCACCAGTTTCCTCTCTGGAGGGCTGGGGGCAGAATTCCCCACCAAAAGCCACATTATAAGGTTCCTCTGGGAATGGCAGATCTTTCCCTGTCTCGGTGGATGCCTAGGAGCATGGACTACCCTCCTGATAACAAGGACCTGTCTTTCTGCCTGAGACAATCCAGGCATTTCCCAGAAGTCCCAGTGTGGCTCAGAACAGTTACCTTTCAAAGTTAATGTCTTTTAAATTTGCTCAAGGACACTTTGTGGTGCCATTAAAGTATCTCTCCAGCAAACCTGCCATTACACAGCTTGGAAACTTAATTAATTAAACAACATGGACAATTTCTTTTCAGCAGCTAATGCAGCAGAGATGAAGATGATCTGAGATGAGCTTGCTCACTTCAATGCCACTTCCAAGAAGCTCTGAGGTTTCTGGGTGGACAAACAGCCCCATCCTGCCCCTGTACATCTTTCTGGATCACACAGAATCTCTGTGCAAAAGGGGGTCCTCTCAAAGAACAGATGCCACAGCTGAAAAGCTTCACAAGTGACTGCTCTCCCCATCGTCTTTGCTCCAGAGCTGCCCTAGCTGTTAGCACTGGTAAAATTTTTCCACTTCTGGAAAACCCACTGTGTGGTTTTCCCTGAAGACACCTCTTGGCAGAAGATTCTCATAGTCCAGCCCATTGTTTTGTATGCAGTGAGGTCTTTCAGCTGTTATCCATGGCCCGTTTTTCAGTTTGAGTTTCCCTTTTCTCTCTCAAGGTAAAATAGAGAAGGAAAGGCCTGAGCAGGTTTTCTAATGAGATTCTTCAGACCTCCTTCTCTATTTCTCTGCAAGCTTTAAAAGCAGGCAATATTAACATAAAAAATAAGCAAACAGTTGTTAATTTGCTTCATTTTTCTTAGATACTAAATACCTGTTTCCATCTTCTCCTTATTGGATATTTCCTAACACCATTCCTACAAACAAAGGGTTAAACTGAGGCATGGTTTAATCCATTCCCAATTATACTGCTGAAATGAGGGAAAAAAAAAAAGTGAATCTTGGGGGGGATCAATGCTTTGCTTCCATGGAACAAATGACCCCACTCAGCAGTTTGCTAATTTATCACTGTTCATTTTTAAAAGAAGCTTTTTTGGAAGTTAACACTTTTTGTTTCCCTGGAAATACAGGGCTTGCCTTGCTTCTCCTACACAGTAAGAAAGAAGAGAGGGAGCAGATCCACCCAAAGTGATCTGACAGCTCTTGGTGTTACTAATAATACTTCAAAAGAGCGGCTCCCTGATTGTATCACCAGAAGAAGTCACTGATAAAGGACACCAAGAGGCAATATCCCCTGTGGAGACTGGGAGCGTCAGGTAAATGCCTTTATTGTGATATTAAGTGTCCAGGTCTTATCGGCAAGGCTACAAGGACTGTGTTACCTCAGGAAAGGACTTGGACCTGCAGGGGCAGAAGACAACTGAATCATCAGAGCTTGGCTAAGTCAGCCATGGAGCAGGAGCCTACCTACTTGCATTACATCAGTCACACAGGAGGTTTCCCTCTGGCTCCTGGAGCTAGTGAAGGGCACATCTGTGTGGGATCTCTGCTGGGATCACACAGGCTGGACCCTCATGCCACAGCCATAGCCAGCAGCACAGTCCTATTTTGTAGCCTCCTCCCCATGCACTTGATGAGAGACGAACCCAAGGAAAAGTTTAAAAGTCCTAAAGGCCACATCTCCAAACCGCAACCATGCCAGAATTCTCCCTCAAGTCTACACATTGCTGTCATCCAGCTCAAACCACACAGCGATGGTTTGACACAAACTTGTCTGCAATGAGCGGGAGCAGCTTCTCTCTATCCTATTTCGATGGTCCAAACCCAGCCTTAGCTCCACGGCAACCCTGCCATGCAGTGAGTGGTCCTCCCTCCAGCTGTCCTCCTCCTCTCCCCCTCCAAAAGTCTGGGGAAGCACGAAACCTTTCCTGATCTTCTGTTAACAAGCCCCCTGTCACAAACCCATATTCCAAGGACCAGGGGGAACACTAATTAAAGGAGCAAATATGCCCTGGTTTTGAATATGCAAGAGACTCCTCGACACAGCCTGGACTGCAAACCAGCTGGCTCATTGTGGGGCAAACAGCTGCTGGATTTGTCAGGCTTCATTGCCTGTTCAGCCCAGCACCAGGCTAGGAATACACCGAAAGAGACATTTCCAGCACCACATGCGAGACTCCAACTTCCCCTCCCTCAAGCAGGCACATAAGCTATCCCTTTAAATGGGGTCAGTGTTAATTAACCCACTTTAAGCCCCTTTATAGAGAAAAAAAATACTACTTTTCTCTTTCTGTGGACACACGGCTTCATCTGCCAGCTACCACTACATGGTCCAGAACTGAAAACTCTTTTTCACTCGCAGGGAGAGGGATTTTGTGTACCCTCCACATTCAGGAAGATGAGGCCTCCTGTAACAGGAGAACACGTAGGTGGAAATATCAGCTTATTTCACTGAAAAGCACAAGCAGAATTGTGGAATGAAAGGAGCTTATTCAGAGCACACTGTTAGGAAGGTTTGGTTCAGCACTGTTCACAGAGGGGTTTTTGCTTTAATGTATATATATTTATTGGAAAAATGAGCAGGTAGAATACATATCATGAGCCAGTTTTAAGGATTCTCCTTTCTTTACTGCTATTCACATACCAGCTTTCTATCATCTTCACTCAAAAGCCAAGTCATCTTTCCCTATCAAAAGACCTGCAAAGCCCAGAGGACCTGCTGGAAAAAACCATTTTATAGCATCTCTGAAACATAAAAGGTATCTCAAAGTAAACACTGAGCATGCGACTTACTAATTTGTTGCCAATAACTCAAACACAGACTCACAAGCTTCATGCCAGACTTACCTGTTAAAAAAAAATCCAAACAAACAAATAAAACCTACCGATTCCCAAAATTTTGTCAGGCAATTTCTCCCTTTTTATTTCTGTTCTAAAATTTTAGGGTCTTTGAAAACCAAAGAACATTCCAAGCTTTGATTGCTTCTATTATTTCTGGTCATTTGCTGGCCTTGAACCTCAACTTTCACAAAAGCCTACCTTCACTGCGAAGAGACTAAAAAGTGTTTTTACAGGGAAATTGTTATCTTTAGATTAAAGGCTAGCAGAGCTGCAGCACTGCTGTCCTGACCTTCGGAGTGCTCAATGAGGTGCGGCCGGTGTACGAGGGAAGTGTACAATGAGGTACAGTCAGTGACCTTGGGGTAAAAACTGGAGTATCACTAACCCCCAGCACTTGAAAATCAAGAGTCGGGTCTCTAAATAAATATACACAAACAAACAGCAATCCTGGGGACAGGGATGGAGGAAGGTTTCTCCTCCTTAACATGCAGCTGGCTCAGATTTCCACTTACTCTTCCATGGATGGGGAACATGGGAAATTACTTCCTTAAGGGATGCTGAGAGTCTCCCCCTGATGCAAGAGCTGAGGCCTTAAGGAGAACCTCAAACCCACAACATTACTAATAAAGTAACACTCCAAGATGGGCTTTGTCTCCATTAAGACTTTGCATCAGTATCCACACATCTCTTTTTTCAAATGAAGACAAAATTCCCCAATTCCTCAGTTCTACTTCAAGATATTCCCCAGAGAAAGATCCTTTCTAGCTTCCCTTTGCTATCGCGTGTTTTCCTCTACTTCCCCCTCCCTTTAACCTAATTTGCTCCTTAGATGTTAATCTCAGCTATGCTGATTTCATAACTAGTTCATAATCTTTTAACATTAATATTTTAGATTAGAAAAGACTGGAAAGAGTGAACGAAGACGCCCCTACTGTTGTTTCTGCCGCACGTTGCTGAGCGCAGTTCCCATTTACCAGGACACATGGCAGGTAGGGTACAGCTCTGGATGCTCCACGCTCTCTGCGTCGCTGCTCTCCACCCCCCAACTGCGTCTGTCTGACTGCTGGACCCCAGGCATGATTTTAATGGGTGATTTTTATAGGTGTGACAGCTGGAGTAAAGTACTTAGCACTTGTGACAAACAGGGCTCTTGTCTCCAAAGCCAACCTGGGCATTCAGAAATCATTACTCGGATCCTAAAAAATAATGAGATTGGCTTAGAAAACAAGACGGGTTTAGGTATTTTATGTTTTATTTGCCTTATGGTGTTTCTGCCTTTTGCTGCTATGTATTCAAGCCTTCCTCTTTGTTTCTCCTCTTCATAGCAAGAACTAGAAACTTCCTTCTTCTAAAAGAAAACAGAATTTTTCCATAAATCACCTGACTTCTGGAGCTTGGATTTTAGGGAAATTATACAACCTTATCAGACTGACGATAATTCATAGACGTGAGTAACAGTTCACATCCCCATTAGAAGCATGTTTTCTTGTACAGGTTCCTTCCAAGAACAAAAGCTACTGGAAATGTTTTCTCCCCTAGGGACGGATTTAGTCTGTTACCCAGTCTTTCCCAGTTACCACGAAGGGGACGCTTACATTCAATACTCAAGCACATTTTTAATTGGACTTACACGTCTATACAAAACGCAATTCAAAGAAAACCTCTTAATTGTTGGAATCATCACACCCACTTCATGCAGCCTGAGATATTGCAGGAGACTTTGTGCCTTTTGGCTGCATGAGAGCGACATCAAGGCTCTTCTAAGCTCATCGATGTCTCCCCAGGTTCGGGATGGGATGATCAAGCTTGGCATGAAACAAGAGTTCACTTCAGGACCTCAAGCTGGCAGGACGGTCACAGTTCAGGCCCCTCCCATATGATTCATAAGTGACGCCTCCCATTTAACGGGGCAAGCCATGTTCTCGCACTACTGCACAGGCAGTGTATCAACATCTGTACAATGGCACTGCTCGGCAGCAGCCTGACCAAACTGTAAGATTCAGTGCTGCTACCTCACCCCAGAATGGTGATGATGGCTGAGCCACCCAGCAAGTTACCAGGCTGAAAGCTTTCAAGAGCCATCGTAGCCATTTCCAAAGTTATTCTTCCAAGTCTACCTCCTTTTCCGATAAGTTTTCCTAGAAGTAAAGCAGCCACATACTACTGCCATAACGATGCAGAGGACCATAGGCCAGTGACCAGGACTTGGTAGCTGTTCATTGATGCTCCACTTCCTACACTAAAAACAGAATCAGTTTTGGCTGGAGATGATGCAGCTAAGGACTAATTAGGTTCCTACCAAAGTTAGTGGAAGTAATTTTCCTACCACTTTCACCCGTGTCAGATAGCTTAAGGACATTCAGGTATCAGTGCAATCAGAGATGGAGTTATACTACGGTGGAGAAACGGGGATGTACAGCCACTGCGAAAGAAAAATGGATGCAGGAGCAGAGATATTCACAATCCATCCTGCTTAAGATAATTTGAGGCCCTATCTTTATACAACACAGATTTGGAAGAGATATGCACATTTACTGCCTTCCTTTCCTCCCTGTGAAGTCCCCACGCTGCTCTCATAAGAATCCCTGGTAAAACAAACTAAACATCCAGAGCTTTTCAAAGATGGCATCAATGCCCTAGAATAAATAATCCTTTAAACCCTCGTGCATTGCAGCACTTGCTGGTCCTTAGGCAGGGCGAAAACAAGACAAACTACAGCTGTGAAATATGGAGGAAGAGAGGAATGAGAAAACATTCCTTTCTCCTGAGGAAGCATATGCAGAGCTGCAAGCATTTTGATCTACCGGTTTAAATCAGGCCTTGCACATCAGCTGCCTCGTACGCACACCGAGCTGGGGAAGATCTTGCTGAGCACACGTCGTACGGGCCTGTAAGCGGAAGGTGTCCCAGCAGCAGCAGGAGATGAACGGAACCAGCAGGAGGAAAACAGCAGTCTGGATCTTCCCGTCTCCTTTGCTGTCACTGTTTTATTCAGCTTTCTTCCTCACCTGTAGTCCGCTAGAACTTCTCTTTCTGCTTAGAAAAGAACCATGCCTGTGCACGAAGGGAAGTATGTAAACCATGCCTCAGGATGGTTTTTTAAGGTTTAAAAATGTTTTAATCTGCAGGTAGAAAGTGAGCACTCATAAGAATTCTGAGAAAGGACAAAATGGTGACTGGGAGAACACACTGTAGCTCCTGTTTTCCAGCCAACAGTCATCCCAACCTGGCCAGGTAGACTCAGCTCAGGTACTCTATTAGAAGCCCTTCTGCTCAGCCTTCTCCTAGTGTCGCAAGGTGAGGGGGAGGTACCCTCACTGCTGCTATAATTAATAGCTTCCAGAGCCCATCCACCATATCTAACTGTATGTTAGTCTGAAAATGGGTGCAAGAACAAGTTCTAACTTCCTAGCACCAGCCCCTGGTTAACCATGAGGCTCTGATTCCCAGATGGGTCATTGCACCAAGCAGCGGCAAATGTCACCATGTTCATGGAGAAGGAGAGACAGTCGGTTTTCCAAAATACTTGTGTAACACTGATATCTCAGCATCTTAAAATAACTTCCTAGGAATCAAGTCAGAGACAACAAAGATAATCGAGGCCAAAGCTGAGCCACTGTCAGTATCCAGTGTCTCTGAGAGCATCCTTGTCCTCTGGCCTCCCCAAATGTCCTTCCCATGACAAGGAGAACAGAAGACATCCAGTAGCTGCTGACAAGGGAACAAATTAAATACTCCGTGGCAGTAAGTTAAGTTAACTCAGCTTGAAGGAAACAATATTAGGCATTCCAAAAGCAAATAATTACACTACCCCTAACTAAAGCTGTCACGCTAGAGAGTCTTGCACAGAAGAAACAAGACATGCCCACTGCGGTCCTGCCATCTCTGAATATATCTCTCTTCACAAGTTCTTTTTAACTTTTTTGGACACAAACTTTCCCTTGCCGTTGTCTGTGTACATGTATAAGTGTGGCCTTCTTGAAGACGGAGACTGCTAGTCACTTCTGGCCATTTCTGATTTCAGAACCTAGCTGTTCCTGTCAATTGTCTTCCAGTGGAGTGGCAGATGTTATTTCAAGGGAAGGAACTAAAAATGCATTTCAAAAGTGTTCAATCAATCCTGTCAGTATAACATCTAGCAAGAGAAGAACAAACTAGGAACGCCAAAACTTAACTGGAATATTTACTATTTCATGTCATCTACTGCTAGGATTATCCATGTGTACAGGCATCAGCAAGATGTAGGCAGAGCAGGGTTTTTCGGTCAAGCATTGGATGATCTGCATCCCAGATGATAACAAGCAATTTCTTTTAGTCCTCTCTCCTGTGCATTTGTATAAACACCCCCCGGAGATACTCCAGTCCCAGCTGTGTGTGAGCTGAAGTAGTGCATATAAGATCAGATACGAAGACAACTATTTTGCTTCATGACACTTTTTGAGGTTTCAGGGTTTCAGTGCCTTCTACAATGAGTTGAAAAGAACCTATTCTAGTGTTTTAATGCAGCAGAATCATTCTGAAGCGTCATCCACATTTCAATGGGAGCCTTTTCAATCAGGACGTGCAAACCCAGTGATTATTGTGCTGAGCTGAGATGTGACAGATTCAAATACTAGTCCCTGATGGGAGATGAAATTGCCCTGACAGATGAAGGACCCTGAACCTCTAATACCTGGTTCAGTGCTTGCCGTAGCTCTGCATATGCGTCCATAGGGCTGCATTCACAACCAGGTGCACCTACACGCTGAACAACTTCAATGTGGGCAGCTGACAGTACAACAGAGGATTGGCAGCCCCCCCTAACAACCTGACAATGTATCTCCTCTAAGTTCTCTACTTCACAAGAGGTTGATTGTTCTCAGTCACTGAGAAATTTAAGAGTAATCAGCAATCTGTAACCATGTCTTACACAGATCTCAGTACCAGTTCAGCACCACAGCTGAGAAAAGCCGAAACAGACATTCTTCTCAGCTTCCCCCTCACTATTTTGTAGAATGTATTTGTTACATCTGCCCTTTCTTCCCGTTTTACACCAGCACTCCACTGAGACACAGCTTCTTAAACAAGGACTCTTTCCTATGTGCCAAATGCAGGAGTGACACATAACTAATCCCAGAAAGTGAGGGAGCTGGATCCAAGGGTGAGTATTACCTAGAGTGATTTCTAGAACAATCTTTCATATGCCACTGTTCAATTTAGTCCTCCAGATATAAACATTTTCTCTTCTATGCATGTCTCGGGGACTTCCTTGTAGTTTTACAGCAAGGAGACCAAAGCAAAAACTACTGGGTTTTAGATTTTTTGAAATAAAGATTCATCCAGAACCTTAAGGCGTGCATACGCACACTGTTGAAACATTATTCTCGTTTCCCGAATCCATACGTCATATTAGATCCACCTCTGCCGGACCTTGGCACAACTTACATAAATGCTGAGACCAAAGAGAAGCCTCCTCCTCATTGTCTTCAGTTAAGGGAAAAAGGTCCAGCTTCATATTTCCAGTGCTTGCACAACAAGCAAAGGCTGGTACTGAAGAACACCTCTGCTCACTCTGTTGTACTCTCAGGCACTCGAGACAGGGATGGGAAAGAACTAGTACTGTGCAACACTCCCCTTCTGCAGGGTAATTAACTCTCACTCTCGTGGCCCTGGAGTGCTTGTCTCCTTCACCCACACCTGACAGAAACAACAGTAAGCTCTGGAGGCAAGGGAGGGGACAAAAGCAGCTACTGAAAGTTGTTCTCCCTGCTGGCAGTATGTTGCTTACTTGGGTAACTGGAGATAATTGGTTCATTGGCTAATTGCTTTCATCACAGAGGTCACCGTAAATAAATTCTGCACATGCATCATGTTGAAATGAAGAGATCAGGGCAGTCAGACTCACAAACCCAAAATTACACGCTGACTGGATCACCCAGCAGCCTTGGGCAACCAGCTCCATTCCCATTCTGCCCTAAAATGCTCCTTCACCAGGATACCACAGAAAGCTGGACATCAGCTGAGCCTGTCACATTGCTCCACCACCACCTCACTGTCCCCCCACACTCCTAACACCTTCAGCTCCCCCTATACTCCCACTGTGAGCAGTTTGGGGCTGAACCTGGCACAGCTTTAATGCTGCCCGTGCTGATTCAGGCCTGGGGACCCAGTATTAGCCATGGCCCACTTTACTTGCCCGTAAAATGGAAGCCAAGATGCTATTTTCTACAGGAGGCTGGAGACGGGGTGTCAGCTCAGGAGCTGCCCCACAGCGCTGACAAGGATAAAGTAGATGTGCGTGTTCCTGAGCTTTGTGTGCTCTGTCTCTTTTGAGACCACAGGCCCAAGGCAGCAGGTCAGATGGACCGAGCTCGCTGGCTACCAGTTGAACTATCCTGACTTGTATCTCACGGGTACTTGATAATGAGCAATCTAAGTACTCAGATGCTTGAACAGAAGGAGGAATTGCTTTCTAATTAGAGCCATGGACACCAAAAGGACTATCTAGCTAATACGCACAAACAGAATCATCATTAGAGGAGACTTTATTAAGATACTTACAACTGAGATTGTAGCCATTTGTTCTGCCAATAAGCTTAGGCAAAACTGATGCTTGGTGTCCTTTAAACCTCAACTGGCTTAATTAGACTAGTTGAGGATATTTGCTACCCTATCCCTTTAGCCCTTCGAAAAATAATCACATTGTATGTCCGAATTATTAATTTGGATTTATATCAAGGCACTCCTCTGTTTCTCTTGGGGGCATCTGCAAAAGTTAAAACGCAGAGCCAGCCAATAAATCCATTCTGTATATAATGAAATGACCTTCCAAGAAAGTAAAACCCATCTCCCTGAAAAGCCAGAGAGGCCTTTGTTGGATGTGCTGAAGGTAACTACTGCTGGAAAGATGGCATCCTGGCCTAAGAGGTTAGAAAAAGTGGTAGCTATCACGTTTGAGGGAATTATTAAAAGTGACAATTCTCTCTGTATGCTTACAATTGGAACTTCTGATTTCATAGACTGTAAGAAACGCACCGCTGCTGTTCTGGCTGGCCTAGCATTAATAAAGCAAACCAATTTTGAACGCCCAAGGCCGGGACCTCAGGGACAGCAGATGGTGCCCAGGACACCCATTCTCACATTAGCATAAGAATAGTACGGAGTGGGTCACAGATTGCCTTTGAGCAAGCTTTCAGTTGTCCACACAATCTCTGCCTCCTACCAAACAAGACAACAGCATTTGGGGGGTTTTCTTATTTAGGTAATCGGTGCTTCATTACATAAAACGTATTTCACAAGCAATTCAAGCAATAAAGAAATCCATCTCCTTTGTAACAACTTGCACTCCACAAGCAGCTTATTCAAACTTCAGACACACAACAAAAGGAAATGAACAGTCCTCGTTTGTACGCATTAAAACACTTCTGGACAAATAGCTCAGAGTTCTTGAAATTAGACTCTTTTTTTTCTTAAATTGCTTCTAATTTCGTGCGCAATCAACTGGAGCTATAATTGCTTGTAAGCACAAATGGTATTTCCATTGATACCCACCTTGACTCACTCATTGAGAACCAGAACAAATTCCAAATAGAAAATTGGAAGCTGTGCCTCAAATTGTTTAAAAATAGCCTGAAACCCACATGCTTACCTGGACTGAAAACTAAGACTGTCCTGATCTCAAAACAGACAAAACTTCACCCCGTTCCTAATTTCAGCCCCAGAGTCAAGTAAAAAGCAGCCAAGGCCTGGACCCTCCAGAGGGAAGTTCAGATCAAGATTTAGGATATCAAGTGCACTCTCTCATGAGATATTTTGCCCTTTCTAGTAAATGTAGGCTAGTTCTGCTTAAATAAGGTGTTTCACAGAATGTGTGTTGCTAATTAATATTAATAATGAACCGAGCTTTGTGTGTTTAGATGTCTGTCTTCCTTCCTGGGGTAATTCAGATTTCTGAATTAACTCATTCATAATTAATTTCTGATTTCTGAAAACATGACTTCACGGTCCTTTAGTAGCTCACACTGTGTCCCCTGGACAGGGATGCTGAGCCGAGTTTGCTTCCAGGCTGGTTATTAACCATCAAGAGAATGTTTCAACTCCTCTTGTCACACACATCAGTCATATCAAATCTTGAAAAGTCTACAAGAAGTTAGTTTACCAAAAACCAGGAAGAGCATTAATTAAGAGATTGCCTACTACCCCATAAACTCTCTGCAAGAAAGGCACAGAAGGGTACAGCTCATTTCTTTTTTTAGTCCACCCAAGAAACAGGAAGAAAAAAAAGGGGGTGTTATTTCCACACTCGAATAAAAAGAGGAGCTGAACCGATCCACACAGATACCACGTGCCCATGTACCTCTTCCCTACCACTGCACTTACTCTGGAAAATGGCAATCATGGCTTCACCTGCTTGGGTCTCCCTTGAGATCCATATAATGGGAACTTCTGAAGCAAAGATTGGTATTAAAAATCTGCAGGGTTTCAAATAGACGGTTAACCTCATTCCAATTGCAAGTGCAAAAACTTAGGGAGGATGGTGCCATGGATTCACTGGAATGGATCTCGGCAAGCTAAACAAACTCTTAGTTTCCTAAAGTTGTTCTCTGAAATAAGCCTGACAAAGAGCTAGCAAAGGCAAGCCACGCCACACCACAGGCACACCCAGATTCCAGACATGGGTGATGGTGAGGCAGCTGAGAGTTACAGATTTACACACAACACAAACTGGCACAAGGAACAGACAAAAATCTTTTGTTGATATTGTGGTTCTTGTTTCTCCTGTAACACAGTTTTCATTCCCTAAAGCCAATGTACTAATTGCTAACTGAAAGTAAGTCATCTCATCATCTTACTTGAATAGATAGCAATAGTTTTTGAGCTTGACTGGAAAATTCAAGAAGCCATATCTGGGCAGTGAAAACATGTAACTGTGCCTGTATCTTGCTCAGCACATTTCCTTCTAAAGAAACTGCTTGAAAACGTTCTCTAGAAACATTTTGGAGTTGGAGAAAGTTTTTTGAATAAACTGGAGAATGTTTTGTGTTACAAGATCACTGGACTCCACTGAATTATGAGTGTCCTTTCTTGGATGAGGAGTTCAGAAGAAGGCTGAGGATTCTGCCACTGACACATGAAATATGAAAAAACCACCAGGGCCAGGGACTGAAGGCTGGTTCCCTATGTAAGCTCAAGCAGAGCTGTTTAGGGCTTCTTTTTCAGAGCTGTTGAGCTTCAAGAATTCCAGTTTTCACTCAACTTCATTCCAGTCTGATACTTCTGGGACGGAAGTTCTAAAAATTATACCAAATGAAATTTTGCAACTTTACTGCTAGAACATAGCCCACTGAAAAGACCCACTACTCAGCACTGTTTAACAGAGTGAAGAATGTATATCTAGTAGCATTTCTTGACACTACCTTTGGGGAAAGAACTTTCCACTTTTGCAGGTGTCTCCTTGTAAGTGGTTCCAGAAGGTGAGCAGATGCAGAGAGGTGGTAACACTTGCTGGAGGGGAAGTGTCATCACCTCCTGTCAGTGCTAAGACTTCTCACACTCATCACTGAGCGAGAATGAGAGAAGGGAAGAAGACAAATACAAACATTACAGCAAAACACTATGTAAAGATATCGCGCTGCATTTGTGCTCGATATTTATAGCCATAGAGCTGGAATGATGTCCATTCAAGTATTCTTTTAAATTTATCTCTAATATCTAATTTATTCTTCTCAGATTCTGTTAAGCAGCCAAGTTGGGGTGGTCTACAGAAAAAACAAAAATACATTGTAGCTAAAGCGCTGCAGGCAAGTGCTGAAAGTTCTGTAAAAACATAAACAGACTCTTGCCCACAAATCTCCTCTCCCTCAGATTCCTCATCTTTCACTCCTCAATTCCCAAGACACCAGAATTTCCTCAGTTCTTTGGTTACCTCGAGTTTTCTTATGGAAACAAGCACCAAACACATCATGAAGAAAACAAACAATAGGCAAAAATCCCCTAAAAACAGCCCTTCAGCTTATTACTCCCTTTTTCTTCCTGTGCAGGTTCAGAGCCAAAGATACTTCAGCGGCAGCTGAGGAGATCAGGGGTGAACGTTATTAGCTGTTAGCAGAGGAAAAATCTTCAAATAAGCACTTCTTAAAGGTATAATTTTTCCCCCGATAAAAACTAAAGAGGGGGAAAAACAAGTGGCTTCTTTATCTCCCCCCTTCATTAATTAATAATACAAGCAATAACCTGAAAACGAAGACGGACAGTTTCTCTGACCCCACGGGAAAGCCCTGGGACACAGCATAAGGCTCCTGTCCCGTCTGTCACGCGCTCGCCGTGAGTTGTGGGTGCTATGGCAGAAACGAAATCCCACACTGTGACGAAACCTCATGTCATCTGTCGTGGGCATGTGCTCTCCCAGCGCACTCTGTGGTGGACAACTGGCTGGGCAGGCGCGTGCCTGAAGGGCCTCTCTGAATATGAACGAGGAGGATATTCCATTTAGTCCTTGCAGCTATTAAGGAGTTCCAGTGACATACTAGTTAAAGATCTGTCAGGCCAAAATGTGCTGCGTTTACGGAGCTTCTATATTATCTGCCTCTAGTTGTCTTTGCAAGGAGTGAGGTTGGTACTTAGCGTCCTTTGTACCGAGATCTCAAAGAGATAAATAAAAATAATTTTCTATCTGGAACAGGCAAAGCGCAGGGAGGTTAAGTGAACGATCCAGCCTCTCACAGCAAAGCAGTGGGAGAGTCAGGGACAGAATCCAAATCAGCTGATGAGTCCGGTGATCTCAGCACTACATGGACATCTTCTTGTATTTACAATCTTCTTCCTCAGAGAAGTTTGTCCTGCCAACACGCACTCCAAAGAGTGACCCAACTGGTCTGGGAGGCTCTGCTGCAGGAGCCTGTGGGGATGTGCAGAGAAGCTTGTTTCGGTAACAGCCTTTCCAGGGCTTCTTCCAGAGGTTAGCAACCTTACTGCCTTGTTTGGCTCTTCTTGACATTTAATTTAACCTGAAGGATTTGATTCATTGTTTCTCAGCAATAAACCCTTTTCCTTAAAACGGCTAATCAAACTTTGATGAGGCCCTTGTGCAATGGGAAGATTGATGAGATACATGAAAGGTCAGGTGTGGAGCAAAACTGAAGTTAAGGGCAAAAACTCCTATTGAGTTCAATGGAATTATGAATGGCTTTTCTATGCGTGTCTCTTGCCACTTCTCTATCTTGTATTTTAATGTGTTTGTGCAACTACCTCAGTATCCTGGAAGAGGGCAATGGTAACCTCTCCCATGCTTGGCTGAGCTTCTCTTTGTTTGCCAGTATCACCATGAAAGAAAGGTGGTTTTGGGACTCGCTCTAGTGCACCCTTACATCGGTGCTTCATTGGGCAACAGAACCATAGCTTCCACCATGAGGTGGGCAGATTAACGTGATTAAGACCCACATCATAGATAACTAAAACCTAGAACTCATCAACCACGCAGTCATCCAGACCAAGAGCCTAACAAGTTTAGGTGTCCCAGCTCTGGCCAGTCAGCTCTGTGTCATACATACATGCCCAGACGGGATGAAGTGATGTTTTAGATGGTAGGAGCTGGGAGATGGCCAAGGAAGAGAGGTTGTCCTGCGGGCATGCAGGAGTTACCATGTGTGTGGGAAATGGAAACTCTCAGCAATGTTCAGCTGATGGTGCAGACCTGAGTCTCCCACTGGAATGCTTAAGTTCTCAGCAATGCTTGCTTTCTTACGCCCAAAAAGCTTCAGCAGTGAAGATGCTGCAGCGTCCCAAGGCAGCCTGTTCTAGGATTTAATTCCACCACTGCTGGAAAGTGTTCTTAAATTTATAATGATAAACTTCTGAAAAACATATTAAACTCTGCGCTGATCTCTGAAGGCAAAAATGAGCTATAATGTGGGGGAACGGACTAGCCAGCAAGTCCCTATGGTATGGTCCTTATGCTGTCCCCTGAGCCACCCAGGACGAGTCATATCAGGCTAGAACAGCAGAGTAGGTGACCTTCAGACCTACTCTCATATGGCAGTGCTTATGCTTCCACAAAAATTAAAAGTTCACACCAATTGCCAGACAGCAGGTCAGTTTTTCCAGCTGATCCTCTGTCTTATTATGTAAGATACACAGCTTGATTATTGCTCTCTGCTAACCTCTGCATAAATTAGCCATTAAGGACTGGAACAGAAATTATTACTGAAAATTCAATCAGTGTCTAACGGATTTTTAATATATCATCATGTGTAGGTCAAAGTGCATTAACCTGCTTGAGCGTATTGGAAAAAGATTTCATTAAGGAACTCAGGCAACCTAACAACAACATTACAGAAAAGGGGCAGTGGTCCAAGAAAGGGAAGCGATGAGGAAAATTAAGTCTAAAGTTCTCAACTTCAGCACTCAGTGTATTTAGGAGGGGACACTATCCATTATATCACCAACAAAGGAGGTTCTATCTTCTACATGGTTTCATCTCTACTCTGCTTTGGCTGACACATGTTCCAAAGCTCTTGTTTATGTGGCACTAGCGCCAGGCAAGGCCAGAGTGGGTGATCCGCACCCTTCCCTTTTCCACAGAGACCTGTCACTTCTGCAGTGTTTGGTGCCCACGGTCACAAGCTGCCTCCCAAAAATGCTGCCTGTTGGTATTATCCAAGGTTTGAAGTCTGGGAAGCTGCTGACACAATGGTCTGTGACTTTGCTTGGGGCACACTCGGACAGTGCAGTATCAGGGAATGAAATGCCTTACACCATAGAGATATTGCGGGACAATCAAGTTAATGCCTTAGGGGAGAAATGTGCCAACAAAGGGGTTTCAGCTTGCAACTTGCAACTGCAAGAGGTTCACAGAAAACCCCACAGTGGAAGGAGATACGGTAACTCAGCACTTAATCCAGTAACACAGGCCACAGCCTGTCACATCACGCTGGATTCGAAGGCAGGATTTAGGACAATCTGTGGTAGGTTCATTGCAAGGCAATAGCCGTGCCAATCTTACCTTCACATCAGAGCAAACCACATTAAGATCTTGGTGCATGACATATGCTCTCACACTGCTACTACCACTGCCTCCCAAACCCTGTCTCAACAAGGTCTAATCAGAGAAGAAAAAAAAGAGAATCTGGAAAAAACTGTAAGGCTGCCTGCAACCAGCAGCAACTATAAAAAAGCCCCTTTCGCGTCTCTTCTAGCCTCACTCTCTTTATGTGTAGGTACATCTGTATCTAACAAGAAGGTACAGAAAAGATGGAGCCAGACTCTTTCAAGGGGTGGACAGCGAAAGGTAATGGACACAAACTGAACCACAGGGAATTCTGCTTACACGTGTGTTTTCATGAGGATGGTCAAACATGTTTGGACTAGAAAACCTCCACAGGTCACTTCCACCCTAAAACATTCTATTATTTTTCCTGGGTATATTTGGAATCATACCATAGGGCCTTAGTAAATATTAATACATTTATAAAATTTAAGCTGGCCCTCTGCACTGAGCAAGAATGGAGCCAGGTGGCTGGTGCTCAGTTCAGATGAATCACAGCAGTACCCACCAAACCCCCACAGGGTCAGCATCCACACTGCAGAGCTTCACACTCAGAAACCTTCTCCAGGCCGCTCTAAGAACATGTCATCCACCGCGGTCTCAATGTGTTCAGGGAGATCCTAGACATATCCTGCTGTGCTCAACAGACCAGGACCCTGTGATTACGGACAACTGGTTCCATAGTGAAACCTTCTAGAACGTGATGCATTGGAAGAAAGATTACTGCCGAGAAAAATCAGAAATAAAACTAGAGGTTCTCAAAATGCATCTCACTCTTAGCTAAGGCTTCAATGAGGAGGACAATTTTAACGCACTCGCTTAGTCTTAGTGAGCACTGTGAGAGACTGGGAGTACTTACATATACCGGAACAGTCATGATCTGATGATTTAAAGTGATATCTATTGATGCCCAAAGGTATTTTTGGGCCCATACTTTCTTCACTGACTGTCTGTTTTCATGAAGTTGTTTTGCCAACTACTGACAATCTGTTTAGAAATATCAGGGAACATGAAATCTGGAGGTGTATCCGTGTGTGAGCGTCCACTCCAAAACCTCTGTGAAAATAACCTTCAGGAATGGCAATCGGCCAGAGATGTAGTTTGAAGCCAGCTAGGATACAAATAAATATTCATGGCAGCTAAGGATTTTGGGTTTAATGCCATTCTGCTAATGCAGATAAATATTCAGATTTCCTTGGCTTCTGTAGACTAAACCCTGTTTAAAAGGGAAATCCATAAAATACTATTCAAATAATATCGCCACTGCTGGTAGGGTTTTGGGGGGAGGCAGAACACGGTTGTTATCCTGATTTTTAAAGACCAGAACGCAATCTCTGTAATTCAAATGTCTACATCAGAAAGCAGATGCGGAAAGATTCACACTGCCCAACGGATTCTGGATCACCACTGCCTCGTGGCAGCGGGATGGGTCTGCCCCTTCGGCACGATGCTGTACTTTTACCTACAGGACTACTTCATTATCGGCCAAAGCACCTCTCACTTAATTGGACACCTTCGCAATGAACAATATAACCCAAAGTTAAGATTTCACTGCTGTTACTCTTGCCCACCGTGCAGCCTTCTCCCTGTTAAGGCAAATTTTTGTGTGGTATAAACCCCAAGCTCATAACCAGCTCTAAAGTGATGATTACCTTCACAAGATTCAGTTTACACAAAATATCCAGAGTTGAGTTACGCTTAACCATGCCATGGCAGCTGCTAACCACACCACAGCAGCAATCTGCATAACCACCAGGGCTTTCCTCTCCAGCCCACCAGGACGTCAGAAGAAGTTATTCAAAGAGGAGCAGAATGAAATAAAATTATTTCCCTTTCTCCACAAAGAGTAACTCTGCTCTATAGCCCATTATTAACACTCCTTGCAACTAACCCCACCATCAGAGTCTCGCACACCAGCCGGATGCTGGCCCAGGCTCTAACTGTGGGATCGCTGGTAAGTCACTTTGCTCGCCCAGATACGTCAGGAGCCTAATTCACATGCTCCAGAACATGAACTTTTCAATTGTTTTCAATACACCTTCAGATTTCATGGAAGGAAATGAACAAGATGACAGATGGAATAGTTGGTTTTCCTTTTTTTTTCAAAACAGCTCCCAGGCTGCATTATCTCACTGCTGCTTGTTTCTTCTGTGCCATACTTTCATTTCTGTAAGTCAATGTAGGCTGAACAAGTTGCACTTTCTCTTCCCTCTCGTGAGCACAGTTTCTGTAAAAGGTTAAGAAAAGAGGGCAAGTAGCTCCTAAACACCTCCAGCTATCACACTTGTGGCTGGCCAAAAAGGGCCAAGAGAAGACGAATGGGAAGAGGAAGTGCAGCCACATGGCAGTGACAGGCCAAGGTCTTTTCCCCAGTCCTTCAGTGGCCTTAAGCAAATCCCTTCCTTTATCCATTGCTAAGTAATAATAAATTGAGCAGGCTTCTGGCAAGACTTCCAAAGTACAAGGCTCTGCCACCAGTACACAGGTTTGAAGCATCAAAGCACCCTGGAATTCAAGGTGTTCAGCTTTCTTAGACATCAAACAAATTTTAAAAGGCAAATGAAGATACATAGAATCTGCACATTTATGATCCCTAGCTAAGAAGCCACTTTCAGTGTAAGAGCTCTTGGAATAGCCCTACCCATTCAGCTCGTCAGCCCCTCAATCTTTTAAAACACACACCGGACATCACAACAGTCAACACGTTTCTTCCCTCAGTTAAAATGAGCTCATCCTAAGCTGAGTTTTTGCATGGTCCTGACAGTTCTCACTGAAATGGGAATTACTTGAAGATACACAAACAACAAGTTTCACCTTTGTGAAGAAAACTATTTACAAGTTGGGGTAAAATAGTTTGTTAGAGCAGTTACTTCTTTTAAAGAAGTGAAAAAGATGGTGTGTGTTCCAGCAGGCACTGCATCACCCCTGCCGGGATCTCTCCGTGTTAGTGACTTTGCTGCAACAAAGGTTTTACGTGCAGATGTCACTCAGTGCTCGCCATCTCTGTTGAAAAGTGAGTTCAGAGCTTGCCAAAAGAGAAAACCTAAATGCTGCACAGAAGGGACAAGGGCAGAAGGGAGTTTGCACCTGATCCAAGGCGAGGGGGCTAATTCAACCTTCCCTCTTGCTTCTGCAGAAGTTCGCAGTGCCCATCTCCATTTCTAATACTCTGTTCACCATTTCCCATCTCAAACTGCGCAGACAGCTCCATGGTAGTGCCTTAAACTGGAGCATCAGACCGAGCCCAGGAATGGCAGCACAGGCAGGTGGACTACCTCACTGGCAACACCAGGACTTTTAGGCTTGGACTGGCTTCAAAGGGAGCCCATTCCACTTATTCTCCTCCTGTGAGTCGGAAAGCGACTCATGCAAAGACAGTCAAGACCATCGCACTGAGCCTTCAGATTAAACATAACGACAAAGTAAAAGTTGGAAAATGTTTAATCTGGGAAAAGCAACTGGTCTTAAGGTATGGGAAGGGGGCATCACCTGAGGTGCGTCTGGCACGGGAAGGAACTCATGGGAATGAACCCGCGCCTCAGGGCAGGGCCCCTGGCCTCGCATCCCGCCAGGCCCCGCTGCCTCCGCCCGGCGGCAGCCCCACAGCGGGCCCTGGGCCCGCCGCGGCGGCCAGGCCCAGCCGGCACCACCCGGCGCATGCAGGAACGTTTCCCACACACGGCCACCGCTCCCGGGAGCCTCACACGAAGCAGAGCCCCCAGCGCGGGATGGGGCGGTTTGAAAGCGCAGATTTGGAACCTGTCAAGGAGAACGGGGGAACGGCCAAACAGCCCCAGGGGCCCTCCCGAGGCGCGGCCCCCCACCCGGGCTCTGCTGCTGAGAGGAGCCGGCCTTCCCCTCTCCTCCCGGGACGGAGCAGTGCCTGGGCACGCACGGCAAGAAAGCAAAGGACAGACCTTCTCTCCGGCCTCTCCGGCGGCTGCGCTCGTCCTGCCGGCCCCGGCCCCGGCCGCGGCCGCGGCTGCCGGCGGGATGCTGGCGGGCCGGCCGCCCTGCCTCACCCGCTCCACATTGATCTGCCTGCCCGGAGCCGCTTCTGCCTTTTATCCCCCTCCTCCCTCCACCCCTTCTTTTCAGGGGGGAGACAACAACAAAAAAAAAAAAAAACGGGGG